>VCNE01000739.1:0-25971 GCA_009869805.1 Oncopodura yosiiana | reverse complement strand
AATTCTATAGATTTTTTAATTTCATGGACGTGAAAAGGTAATGTGTAACTACAGTGGAATCTGACTATACCAGCCGTCCAGCTTAAAGCCTATATAAATACATTATATTGATTCTATAACGCTTTTGTCTATAACGCTATTCTGTCTATAGCGGTGTATTTCCAGCCAATGTTAGGAAACGCTGCTCTCTCTATAACAGTAAGATTGGACCAGAATGTCATCTTTAGCATTTTTACAGTTTTCCTTGGAAAGAGTAGTGAAAGTTCTGGAAAAATAGTACTGGAGTCTAAATTGGAGCTCTAATTCAGATTTTTGGTAGTTTTCAGCAACTGAGGATAATGAATATGAGTATAGAATTTGTATTTCAATCTTAACATTGTTCCTATTAGTGGTATAGACAGATTCCACTGTAGTTTGACTCTGCTCCAAAACATATCATATCTCTGAAGGTAAAATCCTTAATAGCTATATAGTGTCATTAGTTTAGTACCACTACAAGCTTTTTATCCAAGGTACACTGACATGACACAGTGATACTTACATACCTACTACAATGGACCAAAGAGAGAAAAAAGAGTCATCGCCAATTACTCTAATACTAATAGTATATTATATAGAATTGCTGAATTATATTTTACTAAAACCTCAACTTGCACACATTGCAGCATAAATAAAATCTAAATGTGAATACTCTAATGTCTCTCTTGTGCCAGAATTGAAACAATGTATTATATACTATATATATATATATTACAACAACACAACAATTTACAATAATCTAATGTGTCTCTAAGTAATGTGCATGTATAAACTTTCCCCCGACTCGTTACGCTGGATGAATATTTCACATCATTATAATACAGACTATTTGCATCAAAAGTGGACTATGTACAACAACACTATTGAGTATATAATATAAGTTAACAACATATACTGTCGACATTTACTAACCATAGAAGTGTGAGTAGTATATACACAATAAGTTTTACAAATGTAGCATTTTGCTTATGGTCTACTCTACTATACAGAGAANTAAGTTAACAACATATACTGTCGACATTTACTAACCATAGAAGTGTGAGTAGTATATACACAATAAGTTTTACAAATGTAGCATTTTGCTTATGGTCTACTCTACTATACAGAGCAGAGAACAGAAGGTGCAGTGATATATAAAAGGAGACGACGAGTGAAATAAGTATTGTCAATTCTTGTCTCAGTTCTCTCAACTCAACAACTACTTCCAATTGTCTACTTAAAAAAATTTCCTTTTTTGAAATATCTCAAGTTCAGTTTAACTCTCTTACGTAAGTTTGTCACTCTTAAGGTTTTTTTTTTTCATGCTCCATTTTATTTTTTTGTGTTGGTCAGTTTTTTTTTAATTGACTCTCTCTGTGTCTCTTGGTGTTTAAATTAATTATTATTAGTTCATTTTTTTTTTTGAAATTGTGCTGATATTATTACTTTGTTAATACCATAGAAAATGAAAGCTGTAGCGTGCTTGGTAGTTGTTTTTGTGGCAGCAACCCTATCTCAGGATACCCCAAAAGATAAAGAAGACCGACCTTCTGTCTTTCAACGTCTAATTCCTGCTGATGTTCTCAGAGGTAATTATTAGATAGAAGGCTAAGGTCTACAATAATTTAATATAATTATAAAAATCTACTTCACAGATTTCCCTGGCACATGCTTTGCTTCAACACGTTGTGCAACATTTGAGCCAGGAGCATCATGGGATTTGAAACCATTTTGTGGTCGATCAACTTGTGTAGCTCAACAAGGACGTCTCTGGGAATTGGTAGAAGATTGTGGACCATTACCTAAACCAAATCCTAAGTGTAAACTCTCAGGTATGTTCTCAATCTATATATAATTATGATCTAATTAAGAATATATTTCTAAATGTTTCATATGATGATTCTCTTAGATAAAACTAACAAGACCGCTGACTTTCCACAATGTTGTCCAATCTTTGAATGTGAGTCTGGAGTTACGTTAGAATATCCAGATATTCCAAGAGCTCCTGAAGCTGGTCCTGGCTCATCTAGTGCAGGAGGAGTTGGCTCTCAATCTTCAGGACCTGTTGCACCAGCTAAGCAATAATGTGACAAAAAAGTGATTCTCTGAGACATATCTTCTGTCCACTTTTGATAATTGAGAGAGAGAGAGAAAGAAAAACCAATGTACCTCTGCTGATGATTTCTATACCAAGAAACTATTATTACCTATAAGTATATATGAATATGTATTATAATATTTACAACACTCGTATCTTATGACAAGTACACATAAAACAAAAAAATAAATCTCATTTTTACCAATAAACAAAAATCTTTAAATAAGTAATAATTTGACACTTTTTTTATTTTCTTCTACATTATTTTACTGTACGCTGTGTTTTTTTTCTTTTTATATATGTGTAAAGTTTGTTACTCTTTTTGTCTGCTTCATTTGTTGTTGCTGTAATGATTTCCATTTATAACACTATATGTCATGTCACATGTAATAAAATTGTGTAAAAAAACAATCTATATATTTTTAGTTTTATTCTCTCAGTGAGAGAATCTCTCACTATACTTTATTGCTATATATTGTGGTTTGAAAATACTTTTACATATTACTTCATTTCATTCACTGCTACTCAAATGAGAAGTCAACCAGAAAATATGCTCTTCTTGACTCTTAGCAATTTTTCATATCAAATTACATTGTTGCACCTAGTTATAGTTTTATGAGCATTATGTATTAGCAGTTCACAATGCATAACGAATGCATTTGTTATATTTGAACAACATGAACAAGTAGTAGTCAAGTATAAAAGGAAGTATAAATTAATGAAACTGGCATTTAGAAATAGATTTCCATATATCCTATACTAACTACTGTATGCACGTAGGATTATCATACTACATTTACTTAATTATAGAATTATAGTTTAGACTTACTATCCAGTAGGTACCTTGAAAAATATATTACACATTGTATTATATATTATTTCTGTGGTGTGTTACTACACCATTCATAATCTTAAGATTTGACCTTAAATTAAAACTATACATGCATATATATATATGTATATATATTTCATTGTTTTAAAGAAAAATGGGCAAAGTTTTATGAGCTGTGCGTGCTTAACATCTTACATCAAACTAGAAGAAAGATATATATAGTATTATAGAAAAGCATTGTTGTTTTTAAACACGTCACATAAAATGGAAATTTTCTCTCTTTAAATTATTATTTTATATACACATGAATGACATGAAATGTAATTGCTGCCTTTATATAAAATCATCATGATACATTTTGCTAATTAGGAAATATGTATTCAAGAAATTACTTGTCAAATTTATCTTTTAGAGTTACGTGCTATATTTTCTTGAACTTGAGAGAGATTTAAAAAAATGTGTTAAAAAGGGAAAATTATGAATAACTCATAATGAGAGTAAAATATTACATCATCATATAAATACCATTTTTTTATTGTTTTCTTAATACACCAGAACTTTTAGAACATCACACATACCATAAAAAAATTATAAATCAAATACTGTGATTGATAACAATTCTTTTTTACTATTGGGCGGATCTTTACTAACTCTCAAAATTGTTTAGCATCTAACCACTACTATTTTCTTAATACAATTTTTATTATGTATTCACAGGACGAGTTATAAGGGAGAAGGAAACAATATTAATTACTTTGGTAAATCTTATAATAAATTAAATTTTTTTAATACTGGAAAAATGTCAATTTTTGCCAATTCAGTGTTTTTTTGATTGATTATTATTAAATGGAAGCGTATTGTAATTCAGTTATATAAATATTTTACATACACAGACATTCTATTTTTATTAAGTTGAGATACTAGTTTTTTTCATGTTGATAAAGTAGATCTATTATATAAAAAAAATTAACTTGATATTATATTTAACATATATATATAAGGGACTAGTTTGAACAGTAAGAGCAGCATTGTAAAATAACATAAAATCATCAGTTTTTTTTCGTGAGCTTTGGTAAACAATGTGGTAGTTTTTTTATCATTTCTTTATAAACCCCTATTACATATTTCCTTTTAGTCAGTTAATCATGATCATTGTCACCATAGTATATATTTTACAACAAACGACTAATACAAGAAGAAAAAAAACCTCTTCATTCCACTAGATACAATAAACAGACTTTTAGCTTTCAAATTGATTATTTTTTCTTTATATATAACTCACCGTTACTACAATACTTTTTCATTCATACAACTCTCGTTTCATGACTATGCAACAATTATTACACTCATATTATATTCATAGTCTTATCGTAATATGTTATTTCAAAAAAAGTAGAAAAATGTCTGCGGAGACAAGTTTTTTTGAAAACATACTCAAATTATTTATCTATAGAGATAACAATAATTCTAAATTATATGCACTTTTTAGCTATATCATTTAAAGATTGATGAAAAGTTTACAAAATTCTTATTATGTTTTTAGTTTATGTATATTTTTTGTTGAAAAAAACCGGCGCAAATTCCATACTCTGTAATTAATTAATATTTTTATCTGGAAAGATTTCGAGCATACTGAAAGGCGTATTTTGTCTCTTTTTTTAATAAATGATGATTTTCTTATATCACCGACTTAATAATAAAATGGCTTATCTAACTAAGTAAAGCTCTAATTTCTTCATTCTCAGCGACTGAAACATAATTGTCTCCATCAGGAGTTTTTCCATCTTTTGAAGCGCCCTGTATAATAATAATCAGGAAAAGTACATTTTAATTTATATATTATATTCAAAAAATAATATTATAAAGTGTACACTTACACTCTTTAGCAGAAATTTGACACAGTCAATGTGACCTGTAAAAAATAATACAAACAACGCAATTACTTTTCAAAAGTAACTTATGAAAATCTATAAATTCTTAAGAAAATGAATGGTAGTTTTTTACCTTCCCAAATTGCTGCTAAGAGCGGACTGATTCCATGTTTGTCACAAGCCTACATCAAAAAAAATTTTTGTTAAACTCTAACTCTTAAAAATTAATGTCATGTATATTATTACTTACGTTGACATTGGCCCCTTTTGAAACTAAGTATTCAATAACTTCCTTTTGGCCATAATCTGCAGCATATAAAATGGGTGGTCGTCCATCAACAGCATCGTCTACATTTATTCCCTATAAACAAAGTTATAAGAAGAAAAAATATATTAAGATATAAATAGTTTATATAATTCTTTAAAGTTCATTTAAGCATGAAGAAAAACAAGTGTTACAATAGGATTAACATTAGGATTGAGATGATATACTTTTGTTTTCTTTCTCTCTCTCTCTTTCAATACTTGTGTAAGAAGGCTTTTAAACTATATACGAGCTAATCTAACTTTTTATCACAATTAGTAATGTTTTTTTAATACTTGTTTATAATGATGTAGTAAGAAGTAAATAGGTACTAAAAAGAGTAACATAGTAGCTAACCTAATTCGTTCTCTCTAAGTAAGTAATTCAAATCTAAATTTTAGTATTAGTGTGATTATAGCATCTTTAGGAAATAAGTATTTATAGATAGGCAAGTCGTATACTGTTTATATAGTAAAACTTTTTTAAATTCTTAGCATACTAATCAAATACCTGCTGGTAATTAAGAGAACAATGTTCTTATTTCATACTTTGATTAAAACCACAAAGCAAAGGCTATTGATTTTAAAAAATAGTCATATATTCTTCCTGAATACCGACAGCAATTTAATTCCTTCCTCATCAAATTTATGTACTAATAGTTATTACAAGAGTAGTACACAAACAAATGTCATAAATTGACCAAATAGAATGAATTAAAAAAGTTGACAAAATTAAACATTACCTTTTTCTCAACAATTTCCCTGACTGATTTATTATTGAAGACAGCAAATTACATAGATGAAAACAAAAAAGTATCATTAATTTTTTGTATAAAAGAATATTTTTAAAACTAGAATAAATTAATCAAACATGTTTGATATAAGTAAATAGAAGAGCAAAAAATAAATACCTTGATCCAAGTCACCGTTTTTGATTCCCCACACCAATTCACTCATAATTCACATAGAAACAAGACTACTAATCTCACTAATGTCAAATCTCCTAATTTCTAATAATAATTAGAAATATATTCTCTACTTTTTCTGTAAAAAGAGTTTTATCTAACAAGTCTTTTTGGATTTTTCAATTCTCATCATCTGCAAAAACTCTACTTCAACGACCATTGCCTATTCAACGCGCGTCAGTTTAACACTTTATGAAATGCAATATAAATGTTTTATATACCACGAATAGGATGTTTATTTCTTATGAACTTGTTTTATTAGTTTTTGTACTTAATTGTACCTCTTTTTTTATTGTTTCTAATATGGAGATATAATATTTAATACAGTTTGGAGTTTTTTCATTTTATTACATGTGACTATGAGAACTTCTGATAGACATAACATACAATACGCTCTTGTTGTTTTTTGATGACCATATAATTTTTAAGCGAACTATATTTTCTTATAATCTTAAAGAAGTTACTTAAGTAAACATTCATTTTTATATCACTAATAGCATGCTATAAAAATTCTACGCCTAGTCCCATTTGAATTCCACGAACTAATCTGTCGCCAAATGTATATCGATATGGCCAGCAATAATTGACTTCAAGTCGGGCAATCTGGCCCAATCTCATAGCCAGACCAATTCCATAGGCTGCTCTAAAGTTACTCAAAAGTGTTTGAAAACTTCGAGCAAAATCTTCAGCTAAATAATTCCAAAAAAAAGAAGAAATCATGACATTATATATAATATGATTTTTTTACATTTAAAAGAAAATAGGCACTTACTGTTGAATGATGCATTACTGATATTGCCAGCATTGACAAACATATGAGCTCTAAAATAATCGCCAAATCCTCCTTTTCCCAAGTTGAAAGGGAGTGGTGTATACAGATGAAGTGCAGATGCCCAGTACGCCTTTAAAGTTTTTAAAATAATTAATACATATTATATTAAGAATAAAAATTGTTATTTAATTTCTCTTACTTTTCCACCTAATGCATCATTTAAACTTTTACAACCCAAACTTCTCATTTCAAATCCTCTCAATGTCTGAGGTCCACCAAGAAAAAATAAGTCACTAATGTTGTGTGTCTGAACTCTTGTATCTAATGGTCGTAGTATGCCTAAATGTACAGCACCTTGAACAACCTACAACAATAATAATAATATTATTGAATATTGACATTAAAACAGAGTCTTTCTTATATTACCATTTCATATGGCAGTGGAATATTGACTTGGAGTTCTGAATCATGTTTGATATAGGCTATATCACCACCTAGCCCTGCATACTCTTGTATCAATTTTAATAAGACTCCTCTTGTAGGAAATATAGATTGATCACGATGATCAACAGTCATAACATGGCGTAACGCTGATTTAAAAGAATGTCCACTTTGTTCTCTAACTGCAAATGATGTTGACCTGGATGAAGCTTCAAGTTGTCTCCAAACACCTTCCCATTGCATATTATGTTTTACCTTACAATAAAAATCAAAGTCAGATTAAAGTAAATATAGATGGATTTATGAAAAAGTATTTATGTATATTTTATACCTTTTGTGCTGACTCAAAACTAAAGTCAATAAGAGCCCCCGTATTAAAAGATGCATAGTTTGACCAAAAGTTTGGATTCTTATTATGGAACAACATTGCTGAAATGCTATATATATAATAATGATATTGAATTAGAAAAACAGTCATTACATATTTCATTATATAGTTATTTTTTGCATTTACTCAGAATTGAGAAAATTTAGTGGTTTGGATACAGTCATATGAGTCCCTTTGTTGGAATTTGAGCCAAGAGTATGTTCAATACTAACTTTTTCTCCTCTTCCCAACATATTAGGAAGTCGACAACCAAATATTATGGATCCTTCATTAGCTCCAACGGTAGTATTAACTCCACCAACAAATCGTCCAATTTCAGAGACAAGAAATGTAACTTGGTATCCTTCATATAATAAGAAAACAGATATTATTACTCTTATCTATATCTAAATTCTTTTATTATCATCAAATGTATATATATACCTTCAGGTGAAGCTTCCTCGCCTTTACTTGTATCAATTATTATCCCAACACTTCTGAAACAACCTAGCCTTTCCAATCTTCTTTGAATTTCTCCTGCTTTATACACCATCTGAAAAAAAGAATTGGCAATCAATCTCTCATGGAAATAAATACATATATCCAACCATTTTACCTCATTAAAATTGGTGGCTTTAAATATTTCATCGATATTTCCTCGAACAAAGTCATCTTTAGTACGAACAAGTCCATCAATGTGAACGTAGTCTACACGAACAGGAACGTCATCCAAACTTACAGTAGAAGCGTTTTCTTGCTCATCATCACTAACTGGAAATCCCTGAGCTGGTGGTCGAAGACCCTATCAATCAATTAACAATAAACAACAAGAAATTAATTTTTTTCAGTAAGTTCAAAGTTTAATTTAAATTCACCTTTGCATGAACCGTTCCCATCGACTAGAATTTCACTAACGATTTATTATTTGAAGGTAATTGAAAAAACTCACTCAGACACACTCATACAATTTAGAAATCTAATATATTTTAAGTACTTAAATTATTATTATAAGAATTTCATAATTTTTAAAATGTTAGTATTTTCATATTGAATGTTTACACAAAATCACATGGCTATTTTGCCGTAAAATTTTAATTGTTGGCGGCTTTTGAGCCACGGGATGGAATTAGTTGAGTTGAGTTGATAACAGAGTGACTCGTTGGAGCATTTTTGTATTTACTCACACGTTGAAATGCTTTCAAAATGGCTTAGGCCAGTTTTGTGTGTAGTAGCACAACATAATAATAATAGCTAAATATCTGATGGCATTGAGAATTTTTACAAAAACAAGAGTAGTAGTACAAGTAATAGCAACGTCAATACAAAAATATACAGAAGACAAGACACAGACAGAAGTGTTGTTTTTATAAATATAATAAGAAACCAAATGAGAGAGAGAGAGCCATTCTCATCACACGCTACTGGAAAAAATTACATTAATTATTATTATAGTGTGTTAATGAATTTTAATAACCATCCAGTAACTGGTTTCAAAAATTAACTTTTAAAATCGCCTAAAGTAAATAAAACATCACAACAACATCATTTTACTACTACTACAACTCGCTCTCGTTTTTTAATAAAATATAAATAAAGCAATCAATTTTAATTTGTTGTTTACAATATCATCATCATCGCAAATTATTAAAATAAAATCATCATCACCTAATAATAATAATTCATTGGTGTGAGTGCTATAAGTGTGCATTTTATTCATCGAAAAGAGAAAAAAAAATATTGTGTTTTTAGTGTTTTTAATTAATATATTTGTCTCACATAGAAGAAATTGTGATTTCTTTCAAGAAGATTATAATTATGGAAGATTAGAGAGAAATTGTATTTTTATATATGTAAATTAAGAGGATAGAAAACAGGCAGCAAAACAAAACCTCTACTTAAAAAAAGTAGAGTCTACTTAGATTTCCTTTTGGAAGTTAAAGTTTTGTAGCTCCTGTCCTCTTTTTACCTCTCCTTTTGAGATAATTTTTAGAATTCCTGTTATATTCTCTTTTATCCTTTTTTATGTACCCTCGTCGTCAGTTTTAGTAACGTATATTTTATATATTTAAGGTTTAATATATATATTGCATTGTATGCTCTTCTTCAATGAAGATTTAATATATATAAAATAATAGAAAGAAAATTATATTTTTTAATTAAATCTCAAACCAAAGAGTTTTAGAAGTTAGGTAGTTTTTAGTTATCCACGTTTTCATCTTAATAAAGTCAGAAAAAGTTGGATATATTTGTTGTGTCCATGTTTTGGTGGTTTATTGTTGGTCACATTGTGTCCAGCAGGCTCGTCTTGTTGCCAAAGCGTAAGTATATATATAATATTTGTTATCTAATATTGACCTCATGTTTTTTTCTTATTAAGTTTATTTTTTTGTCAGTGGTAGACTTGAGAACTAATCAGGTGTTAATAAGATACGACCTTGATAGACAATAGTGACATGTTTAGATCTATTTGAATGCTAATGTATTCCAGTTTTAAAAAGCATGTTTCATTTTCAACCAAATTTATTCACGCTTTCAGTCGTAAAGTTCAGACTCCAGACAACTCAGTCAAATAAACTTGTTACCTTGTTATCAAATTAGAACTTCCTGATTTAAAACTAATGTGAGACTGAGAGACTATATAATATTCATTGTCTAATGTCAATGCTTTTGAACAAAGTCATAAAATTGCGTATTTTTTTGTTATACAGTCATAAAACTAGTTAGTTTATTATGGAATAAACAACAGTAAACAGTATGTATTGTTTGATCGATTTGAATCAATTTTGTTTTTATTACTGTTTAGTACTAGATAGTCATTTGTAGTTTATAATAGTACCATTCGGTACTCACTATATTAATTATATGCTCTTTTTTGTTTACTAATTGATTTTTTTTCATTATGATGTTAATTATATACACAGATTCTGACTGAAATGGACTCTGTAGAAATAAGTTCCACTCAAAATAATAGTAGCACTATAAATCTAAATGGAAGAACTCATCATTTGGAAGATGACAGTAATGAAACTGAGTATTGTTCAGAAATGAAATTGGATTCTGTTGTTGTCAGTCGTCTTCCAAATGTCACAAATGGATCCCATTCACGTGCCAATTATTGTCAGTTTGAGACTCCAGCTGATGAAACTCGTAATAATTTTGGGCCAGGTAAGAGAAAAAATAATAATACATGAGTAAACAAAATTATTAGTATAAACTATAATAATGTACATTATTTTTTTGTCTGATAGATGATTTCGACGAAGAACTCTTCACAGGAGAGTTGGCCAGTAGTTGTACTGGCGCTAGAGAATTTGATGAAGAAATGGAACCACAAATGGTTGATACAGCCGATCATTCAGCAGAATCAAGTGATGTGGAGGATATGTTTACGAATACTTCTAATAATCATTTGACGACTACCTCAGCCTCTACTAGTGCACTAACATCTAGAAATGCAATAGAAAATATTCATCATCATGATACTAATTCTGCTACTGAAGATCTCAACTCAAATAATTCTGATGAGCCAATGAATATAATTGATGATCTTTATGATGATGAGGAAGTTACACAGTCGGATGAAGTAGACATTGATATAAACAACATATCATCAACTTCACCTCTGGTACGTCTTTATATTTTCTGTGCTCTGTAATTTTATATTTAAAAAGAAAAGGGTTATTTCTGAAGGTTATCAGTGAGGTATATAGAGTTTCACTTCTTAGAAAGAAAGACAGACATAAAAAAGTGAGAGTGTCACATTTATTTATCGAAACAATTGCAAATATCAGCAAATATTACAGTTTATGATATAAACACAAATATCTGGTTTTACCACTTTGTGAAATTTTGCATAACACAGCAGAGCTCTTTTTAGTTGACTCTCATTAGTTTGAACTTCTGTTTACATTACTCTAGTGTAGTATGTCAAGTTCATAACTCATGAAATATTTTTCACCTAGTAGTAGTATAATTTTATAGCTATTTAAAATGCTACATGTGCACATTTTTTTAAAAGCTAATACAGTTTGCAGAAATAATAAATGCACATGTCAGCAATTTAATAAGTCAATGTGATATGATATATAGTAGTATACTCTAACTTATATAATTGTAACTGGATTTGATATCTATTACTTACGTTTATATAAATATATCGTAATGAGTGACAGTTTTGACATGTTTTATTATATGATATGTATCATGTAATGATTTTTTTTTCTTCTTTAAATTATTACAGAGGAAGAGAAAAGGAGACTGTGAAGTTGACTCTCCAGAAATGCTTCCAATGAAAAAGTCTGTCAAAGAAGATGATACCATGGACGAGTGAGTTTTTAGATAAAAAAATTAATTAACAAGAAATTAAAATCAATTTTTTATGTAAAATGTAGCAGTGGAACATTTTGTCAACAACCAGACAGTCCTGATTTGATGGATGATCTACAAGACAAATTTCGACATTCGCGTTCTGTTATTCCTTCTAAAGAGCACCCTCCTGCACAAATGGATGACTGGTTGAAAATATTTGTGGTGAGTATAATTTATAAAATTCTAGTAATATTGTTTTATGTAACAAACAATATTTTATAATTTATAGGGCTGGAGCCATGCTGAAAGACTGATGGCAATTAATGAACTCATTAATACTTGTGAGCCAACTCAAGTACGGCATATGATGCAAGGTATGATTTATTTTTCTTGTTAACTAAAGTTTTTAAATTTAAATGCTATGTTTAATCAACAACAACTTATTAAATGTATTATATAGTCATTGAACCGCAATTTCAACGTGACTTCATCTCATTGCTCCCGAAAGAGGTATCTAGTTAAATTAAAAGTTTTCTTCTTGGGATAGTTTAATTGTAATTTACTTATTTTATGTAATAGTTGGCTCTATACGTCCTTTCCTTTCTTGAGCCTAAAGATCTTCTTAGGGCTGCACAAACGTGTCGATGTTGGAGGATATTGGCAGATGATAATTTACTTTGGAGAGGTAAAGAGAGAAATTATTTAATAGTAGAAATGAGAAACGATTTAAACTGTGTTTTATATAATAAATTTTTTCTTACTAATTTTTCAGAGAAATGCAAAGAGGCTGGAATTGGTCACTTTAGTGCCATGCATCAAAGAATTCATCGAAGAAATCGCGTGACAAACCAATTACCTCAACCCGATATTGCACCAATTTCAAGGTGGAAAGCTGCTTATATGCGTCAACATAATGTAGAAATGAACTGGAGACATAGACAAATTCGGCCTGCTAAAACTCTCAAAGGTCATGATGATCATGTGATTACTTGTCTTCAATTCTCTAATAATCGGTAATAATAATATACCTACCTATATATGTATATTTGAACTTTGTTTTAATATACTTTTTTTAAAAATAATAAACAGCATTGTTTCTGGATCTGATGATAATACGCTAAAAGTTTGGTCAGCGACCACTGGGAAATGTCTTAAAACACTATTAGGACATAGTGGTGGTGTTTGGTCATCTCAAATGTCTGGATATACTATTGTTTCTGGAAGTACTGATAGAACATTAAGAATTTGGAACGCCGACACTGGACAATGTCAGCATACTCTATATGGTCACACTTCTACTGTTCGTTGCATGCATTTACATGGTAGAAAGTAAGTTTGACATTGATTATTTATATCATGGAAACAGTAATAATTACAATTTGCTAATGTTGTTATTGTTTTAATTTATTTCAGAGTTGTGAGCGGTTCAAGAGATGCTACATTGAGAATGTGGGATGTTGATAGTGGAGAGTGTCTCCATGTTTTAGTTGGTCATATGGCTGCTGTTCGTTGTGTTCAGTATAACGGTCATTTAGTAGTTTCAGGCGCTTACGATTTTATGGTTAGAGTTTGGGATCCTGATCGTGAAGAATGTCTTCATCAATTAACCGGCCATACCAACAGGGTATACTCTTTACAGGTATGATCAACTTAAACTTTTTAGAATATATGATTTTTATAGTGACTAATAATATATCTATTTCTATTTCTTTGATTGTGTAGTTTGATGGAATACATGTTGTCAGTGGCTCATTAGATACAAGTATTAGAGTATGGGATGTAGAAAATGGTTCATGTAAACATACACTAATGGGACATCAAAGCTTAACATCGGGAATGGAGCTACGAGACAATTTATTAGTGTCAGGAAATGCAGATTCGACTGTGAAAATTTGGGATATCTCTACTGGCCAGTGCCTTTTAACATTATCAGGTAAGTTATACATTAAAAACTCCTTACTTAAACTTGTATTATTAAAATATTTAACATTTTATATTAAATTCAGGAACAAATAAACATCTAAGCGCTGTTACGTGTCTACAACTGATTAATAAGTTTGTAATAACGTCTTCCGATGATGGCACTGTAAAATTATGGGATATAAAAACTGGTTAGCTACATTATAATATAATATATACTAAATTCATTCTAAATTTTTTTTATAATGTTGTCTTTTTTATTTGTATAGGAGAGTTTGTTAGGAATTTAGTAGCATTAACTAGTGGAGGAAGTGGTGGTGTTGTTTGGCGTATTCGAGCGTCTGAAACTAAATTAGTCTGTGCAGTTGGTAGTAGGTAAGTACATATATAATACTTTACAACAATTTGCTTACTTTTTAACTAGTGGAGGAAGTGGTGGTGTTGTTTGGCGTATTCGAGCGTCTGAAACTAAATTAGTCTGTGCAGTTGGTAGTAGGTAAGTACATATATAATACTTTACAACAATTTACTTACTTCTATAAACATACGTAAATTATTTTATTATGTTATTTGTTTCTTATTTAGGAATGGAACTGAAGAAACAAAGCTTCTGGTATTAGATTTTGATACTGAATAGCCAACAAAAATAAGAAACAAGAAAGAGCAGCAAGAGAGAATCTGACTCATCATCTTCATCACCTATGCATTTCATCAAATAATTGAAGCTCAATGTCTTCTCTATACTGATAAAACGTTTAATAATTAATATATATTATTATTATACTACTACCTTTGTTCAGAAAACACTATTTAGGTTGTACTAGTATAAGATATAGATTATTATTGCATTATATATAAAATATATATATATATCGATATATTAGCGTAGTTTAACTGAGCTATTATTATATACAATAAGAAAAGTTCCAAATTCTATGTACTGAAATGTATTGTATTAGAGATAAATATATATATATAATATATATTAAGCATATGAATAAGTTAAGTAGTTAATTTACGAGTATGTCTTGTTAAAAAAAAGTAACTCAGGTTCATTCATACGTTCAGATAAAAAAGAATGTAAAGTTACTGTTAAAAGTTAAAGAGCAAAAAATGAAAAGAAAAAAAAGGAATTAAAGCAATCATTATGAAGCGCTATATAAAACACTCTATGTGGTATGTGTTTTTTTATTTTACTTTTTAGCCTTGCATTTGTATGTGTACATGTTAGTTACAGTCATTACAGTCTATACTGCTTGGACTTTTACCTTTTTATGAGACACGCAACAATCTTCTTCTAGAAGGTAGAGAGAGGAAGCAAAAGAAAGAGTCACAGTTTTAGTCATGAATACTTTTAGTAGTTTTAGTTATTGTTAGTGTCGTAGGATTAGAAAATTTTACTGTAGTCAGTTTACTTAAATAATAAGTAGCTCATAGGAGTGCGTGATGAAGCACTGAATGTAGCTGTTTTTATAGTAGTAGTGTAGGTAATGTATGCTGCTCACTTTTCCCACTCACTTATACAGTGCATAACGTAGATAAGCCATTGATTGCTCTCAGAAAACCATAAATCAGTTTATTGTATGTACACATATAAAACGAGAAGACTCATATATATATAACAGAGGGAAAAGGAAAAAAAGTACTGTCGCTTTTGTGGTAAGGCAAGATTCATTTTATAAAAATCCATTTTAGTCCTCTGGAGAGAGTGAGAGAAAGCTTGTGTGTGGGCATAGCGAAAGTACATAATGTAATACATAGCTGTAGAGATCATGTGTGGCTCTATTTTATACAGTTTTACAATTTATAGCACATTTTTGTAGAATATCAAATAATGTAACACTCAAAAAGTGGAATGAGAGCATTCCAGTCTCTTTCTAGGTTCATGTAGCAGAAAAATAACAAGGTTTATTATTGTCATATTTTTATCCTAATTCTTTTAGATTACTATACAGATAGGGGCAAGATGGAAGAAGAGAAAGTTTCCATAAAGTTCTATGAGTTGCTGGCTGCTGAGTTATGTAAGGTATATTGCGAATATGTTGGCAATAGCTGACAATTATATAGTTATAGATTTGTAACATGAGTTTCATGCTCAGCAACAATTATTGTTACGGGGAAAAGGAAGTTGAAGGAAATTGTCATTGGGAAACTTGATATGATTTTCTAAAGCTTCTCCTGAATTTCCTGTTGCAGACTTTAAGAAAACTGAGCTTTTCTGGTAGAGAATATAAGAAGGAAAAAGTTGTTGTTGCTCCTGCGGTCTAGTCAATCTGAGAAAGAGAAAATTGTCCTTTTTTGTCCAATATAAAGTGACGTAGAGTAGTAGTTTATGTAGTCCTTTTGCTCTCTGAAGTCGATATAAAATCCACTATATATATATTTTTTTCTCCTTTCACCATTGGTACATAATGTATAAAGTATAAAACAAGAAACACGATACTTTTGTAATATGGTATTATTATCATCACTCCTGCTTCTCCCTATGTCTTTTCTATATACTAGGGCCTTTATTATGTCACCAAAGACATTTCACTCTTTTGCAGTTGAGAGTACTAGTGAAAACACTTGGACGAGTAGAAGCTGGTATGAGTTTTACGGCCGAGTATATATCTTTGGTAATTGTGTTTTTCACCAGGTTTCTCAGTCAATACTAACACTACGAGACACAAGGTTAACTTTGCTAGTGTAGATTTACTACTATATATACAGTGGAATCTGTCTATATTGATATGAACAACTGAATCTCATTACCGTTATAGAGAGAGAGCAAAGTTTCCTAAAATATGGGTGGAAATAGACCTTAATGAGTAGAATAGCGTTATAGACAAAAACTGATATAGTGAGATTCGATATAATGTATATTTAGATAGGCTTTAAGCCTAGAGCCTGAAACTTTCATAGGTATTGACACATTTTACTGTACCTTATACAAACATATCCCAGGAAACGGTGCGACGTGGATACAACGTTGTCGCAACCATATCACCAGAAGTTGTCACAACTTATAATTTTGGCCGGCTCATATAAGTTGCAGCAACGTCTCGTCGGCGACTTCTCTATAGCTGCCTATATACTAAAATAAAAAAAATCAAGCACAAGTAGAGAATCAAATTAACTTGGCTCACATCTAAGCCAAATCAACAGATTATTATATAGAAAATATTGAGAATTCTTAGCTTAGAAAATAAATTACATATTACATGCAAAAGTCACTTTTTTCTAAAGAACTTGACTGGAAGGTAGAAATATGGCAGTGAGCTCTACATTTCATGTCAACTTATAGTTATCTCCACACCCTAAGTAGTTCACTAGACCTTATCAGGTTATAACAATCACCCCCTCCAAATTTTCTAAAATTCCTGCTTTTCAAAAATGTAATGAAATAATTTACGCGCACCATATCTCCCTTATATATATATATATATAATATTCTGTAAAAAGGATTAAAACATGAAAAAATTTCTCTGACATCAACCCTCTCTGACTGAGTACACATCTATATAGTTAATAAATCCATGAAATATCCTGCATATAGTTTCCGTATATAAAAAAGGAGATATAATATTTTAGAAGGAAGACGAGAGAGTGGTTGAAGGTTCGTATATATTTTCAGTTGGCACAAGTAGAGTAGAAGTGCACCCAATATCTCTGTAGTTTTTGTTTTGCGTGTCTACCATCAGCTCTACTGCACGCAATCCACCTTATTTTCCAACTAAAATATCCTACAGAGTAATATAACTGACTTGACCCAAGTTTCTCTCATATACTTCACCGTCAAGCCAGCATCTGTCTGTGGTACTTCAAAAAACTACAAACTCCTTCCTATATACCAAATACACATTTCTCATTTTCCATATTCACAACTAGTTATTGATACTCTATATCCTCATACACCACAGTCTATATAGTATATAGAGTATAGTGAAAAGGAAAAGAGAAATTCCGTCACTTTCTTCTGACATGTCGGTTTAGATTTTGGCTAACCATATTATATATACACAGTTTTGAAGCTCTCGACTGCAAAGCAAGCAAATTCCCAGTAGTCAACCGTAAAACTTCTAAAAATACCCGGGTCTCTAATAGAACAAATCTTAGTTAAATGCAGGCCCCACTTAAGTCTTTAGTCTATAGGCTACTATTTCAAATACTACGGTACTCATTTTACTTTCTAGTCTCCAAGTTTCAGCAGAGATAATATACAGTGAACCTTGTTTTAGGTACTCTCTCCCGTAGTGATTGAAAACTACTTGACTCAATATTACTATACAAAATATTATATATTATGTTTGGAAGTAAGCACAAGTTTATACAACACAATATGAGAAAGTAGAGAAGCTATGTAGAGAGATTCTGAGAGAGTTTGAAAACATTGAAATTTCTCCATATGTCATTCAGGTTAGCTTTGCCCAACTTCTAAAGCTCTTCACAGCATTTCACAATAACCGACTCAACTTCATATTACACAGAGTTTGAACTATATGAACCACATCATCGAATTATTGTAAAATGCAACCAACTGTTTAAAAGTCTTTTTTCAATCCTCATCTTGTTATATATACTCTACACTACAATGCTCTCATATTAACATATACAACAAGACTTATTTATAACTCTTGAAAGAGTTACAATATTTTAAAGCAACTTGTTGTATTGATATACTATATACATTTTCTTCTCTGGATGATGCTTCATGTTCTATTCTGTTGTTGTGCTCACTGTAGCAAAATAGAGCACACTTGTGATAAAAACCAGAGAGTGACAAGACGACAGACAACAACAATATGTGGACTATATAGCTATATGTCCTGTCATGTCACCACTTGGAATCAGAGTAACAACAGTTTTGTGTTGTGTAATATATAAAACAGTTCTAGCAATGTCATGGCTTCTAGGAAAGAACAAGTTCCTATAACATCAAAGTAGAGAGAAAAAAGCAACAATAATATACACTAAAATATATAATGTGCCCTATCTTCCAGCTCAGCACAATGGAGTGTGTCGTGTTGAGCATGGCCCTTGTCGGCTTAGTAAAATCTACTTTGGACGTAAACAAGAGTTTCAGTAGCGACTCAGACGTCGAGCAGTCTACTTCTATAGTCAACTTCTGGAGTTTTCTCTCTTTGCTAAGTTGCAAGGGTGTCAAACATCACTTTTCTCTTTGGAAAACTAACTCTTTCCTTTGAAAAACTTTTCAACGTTATACACTCTAAACTGTCCACAGGATTAAATATCTTCTGTGGTTCTTCCAGAGTTTTCAGCTTAGCTACTATAATAGATTTTTGAACTCGGTTTGTACAAGTGATTTTTTAAAAGTGAAGGTTGTGTATCTACGAGCAGTTAAATAATATCATCAATTAGTCATCTCTAAAAGTCCAAATTGTAGCCAATTTGTCAGCGTTAAATTACTTTTACAGTGTACTACTATACGCTATATAAGAACAAATGTCTAATTAGCACGAGTGGGTGACTCTCCTATTACTTGTGACGGTTTTGTCTCTCTTTTCATACAACATGAGAAGAGAATTGTGTACTATGGAGTAATTTGATACATTGTGCACAATCTTTAAGCAATTACTGAGAGGAGAAAGCAGAGAAAGAAGAAAAAGTTACAAGCCAACAACTGATCCTTAAAAGTTGGATATTACATTGTCGCCTATATAAAGTATCTTAGTGGTGGTTTTGACACGTAACTAACTAACTACTATATATATATATATATATAGATTATATTTGTAGTATATAGTAGATTGCATAGTAGAGCTATTTGAGTGTCTCCAGAAAGGAAATGAAAAACTATAAGTGTATGTGACATTCTACAAGTGAAGTGACTCTGTGTACAAAAGGACTGAAGACGCACGTATGTACATAAATATATATTGTTTTATGTAGTATAAGAATCAAAGGATATATATATATATATACAGTGAAATTTTTATATTGCTAATAGGAGCAACTCAAACTCATTACTTTTATAAAGAGAACTTCATATGAGATTGACATGCTCAGATTATTAGCTTTATTTAGACATTTATGATGCTAGTTTTTCAGAAGTTTTGCTACTCTTTTCAAAGAAAACGGTTAAAATGCTAAGGATAACATTCTTCTTCAATTACCGTTATAGAGAGAGTAATGTTTCCTAACATTGGCTGGAAATACACCGCTATAGACAGAATAGCGTTATAGGCAAAAGCGTTATAGAATCGATATAACGTATTTAGATAGGCTTTAAGCTGTGAGAGTGAAACTTCACCGGTATAGTCAGATTCCACTGTATATATAGAACAAAGTCTTATTGCATATATAACAAGCATTAGTACCAAAGGAAATATGTATATAGGGCAAATGAGAGAAAAAAGAAATTTTTCTCCTGTCTTTCATTACATGAATACGCGCATATGTAAGGAGTAATTAAAAACAGAAACAGAGAGGAGAAGAAGAATTTTCTATTTTTTTGGAACAGAAGAATAGTAGAGTTTCTTCTTGAGAACAATACTAAATTGCATTTTAGTAGTATAAAGAATATATCTAGTAGTTTCAAAGTACACTTAGTTGCGTCATGCTGAGCTCATTCTTTTTTCTACTTTCTCAAATATAGGAAGTACAGTAAATCTTCTAATACAAGCCGTGACATTTATTTAAATCGACGGATTGTCTCTTGTCCTAATCTAATTGAGACTCTGCCGTGTTCTTAGAGATAGGACGTTGTATCTTAGAATTTAAAATACAAAGCTATATATTTGGGCTCAGTGTTTATTAGCTACTCAAGACAATTAGAAGTCAGCTACTATTAGAAGATTTACGGCAACAGGAAAAGAGAGTGAAAGCATGTGGTTTTATTCTAATGATGTGAAGTCCTATTCTGTAAGAATAGTAAAGATTTCCTTGCTCTGATTGTGCACGTTGTTCATCTTATAGTTTGGCTACTTCACTGGCATCCCGTGTGGAGCAATATCATACATAAGAATTTCAGCTTTGGTCGGAGGTGGTAATTTCATTCAACGTAGAAGAACAATAGTAAAAAAAGAAGTCTCAATAGAATATATATATATATAGTAGAAGTATGTAGCTATAGATATATGTATATAGAGAGAGACTTAAGTGAATCTAAGGGTTAATGTTGTATATCTCTGAGGAGATGTGAGAAATGCAACAGAGTATTCAACTCTCAGTCAAGGACTATGCAGTATATATATATATATGAACCTTTTTACACCTATATATTTTCTTAGTTAGTGCTTTTCACTATAGATATATATAGAATATATGTATTTCTTAGAGGAGTAATAAGTACGTAAGTAACAAACATAAGTAAATTACGACGCACTGTGGGAAAAAAGTTCGACGTGCTCCTCTGTGTATAAAGTGAAAAGTGTAACTCTGGCGAAGAGAGGCTCAGGTTTTTTACTTAAGATTTCAATAGTAACTATAGTCAAAAAATTCAGAAGAATATATAGATTCAAGTTCCAGAATTAGTTCCAGCATACTTCTCTACCTTACTCTGGAATTTTGAAAGTGGGATTTTGAGTTGAGAAACCTCGACTAGGGCCTCTTGCTTAGCTCAATGCACTGAGGCCTTGCTCACGGTTTCTCAACTCAAAATCCCACTTTCAAAATTCCAGAGTTAGGTAGAGATGTGAGCTTAACTAGAAATCTCCTGTCAAAAAACACGAGTCTCTCTTCGTCAGTGAAAGTCTTAAGATAGCACACGAAAAGAGTGAGAGAGAGAGAGAGACGACAGCAAGAAAGTAAAGAGAGAAAAAAGACTTTCTTCACTGTGTAGAAGTAGGTGAAATTGAATCTTACTACACACTTTTCTTAGTCTGTATTGTATATTGGAAACGGTGTGGCAAATGCGATGAAAGGAAAAGAAAAGAGAAGAGCCAAGACTTACTTAGGTAAAATAAGAAAGTCTATCTCTCACTTTTTCTTTTGCTCCTTTTAACCAGGAGCTGAACTCAAAGTTATCGTGTTGAAAAGGAGAGAGACACACACAAGAGCTCCTTCTTCTTCATCGTCGCCGAGTGAAAAGAAAAAAAACTTTTTTCTCTTGCTCATTCTTTAGTTGATTCTTAAAGGCTAGGTATACATAACATAACAATGTGAATTCTGAGAAGAAGAAAAGAGAGAGACAGTTCCATATTCTCTCTATCTGAGTCCTTTTTTTAGTTTTGCATTCTTCCAAAAGACAAGTGGGATCGGAAATTGAGGGAAACTTGAGAAAGTACATTTGCTTCTGACAATATTCTTTTTTCTTCAAAACTCTTCTAGACTTGAGTAAATACATGTGTACAGAGTACATTTTCAGAAGAATATCTTTCGCAAAAACACACACACACAGATCTATGGATTTTTGGAAAGAGAGGAATATTGTATACATAATGTATACTTTACTTGTTTCGCATTCTAAGAGATATATTTCAACTTTTTATTCTTCTACTCTCCTTTCTTTGCAAAAAAAAGTTTAAAAGTTTAAACATGTGACGTTAGACGTAGTTATTTAATGGTGATATATTGCACTTGTTTTTCTTTTTCTCCTTAGTTGTTCAAAACTATTTTGTACTACACTGAATTTTACATTTGTACAAGTAGACGCAAATACAAGCTGTGAGACTAATACTAGTGTATTACAAGATATATATATATATATATAGCTAAATGTGTACTACTCTACTACAACATGCTACTACATACTAAAGTACTTAAAGTACGAAATAAAGTATAATTACATTGCTATATATATATGCTTACAGTATATATAGATATACTCGTAGTTTCTTATACCTAAAGGCTAGTTAGAGTAATAGACTATTACTAATAGTTATTTAGATTTAATTCTGAAGTTACATACCACAAAAAATGTGTTACTTTACCTTTGGTTACCATAAATCTTCTAATAGTAGGCGAAAGTGAGGCCTTCATTTAACCCCATGTTAAACAACCAATGTTTTCTATATTAAATCCCAGCCTACTATTACAAGTGTTACGGTAGTTATCTTGTGCTATCCAATATTGTTCCTTTTTATATGATGTGCAACACCTTTTCAAAACCCTATATAAAACTAATCTACTTGTACACCAACACACTTTCTTCTCAACTAACATAAGCCGCCTAACATTTTCCTTATAGGAAAGTAAAAACAACATTTTTACCTTATTACAATTTTATACACAAATAGACGACGACAACTGAGCTGAGAAAGAACTATAAAGAGTAGCAATAAGGAAATGGCTCAGATATTAAACGTCCTTTTTAGAAAGGAGAAAGATGTTGTCACAGCTGGTGAGAGTGTATAAGTATATAATAAGCAATGCTCTATATTTTCTTTTCCATGATGCTTTTCTCTCTTTTTTCCTCTCTCTCATAATCAGCCTTAATAACCAAAAGGAAATGGGTACATGTACATAAATACTACGGCTTCTCAACTCTTTCTCTTATATAAGTACTACTTAAAGATTTCTCTAGATCCTCTCTCTCTCTCTCTCTCATCTGTTCCCACTATCCTCAATATATATATGTACTTTTCCAAAAAACTTTTTATAGCAACCTTCACATTAGTACTTATAATATATAAGAGCTCTACAATTAACTTTTGCTCTAACGAACTAAACCTTCTAATAAACTTTGTGTGTCGACTATAGTCAACATATCTACATTGGATGAGTATATACTACATCTACTATTTAGCATCTTCACTATCAGAACAGGAATCTATATATTCCTTTTTCAACAAGAGAACTCCACACTTTCTATGTACTAATCTCCATTTTAGCCCTGTAACTTTCTCCTTTGATTAAATTAAATGTGTGTGTGAGAGGAAAGAGGAAAAAAGCTCTTGAGAACCAGAAATGAAAACACTATAGATGATGCTCCATATACAGACATTACTTATGTTACATAATAATACAACATGGAAATGATGACTAAAAAAGAATCCTTCAACCACATTTTTTTTTGTTCAAGAGGTTTCTTCTCTTAGAATTTTTTTACATTTGTTCCTACTGTTTCATTTCCACTAGAGAGAGAGAGTCATATGCATGTAAAGTAGATGAGACAGTAAAATTCTCAAGTTGTGATGACTGACTCAATCTACATCACCCTATTGCATAAAATATGAGTACCGTAGAACTTGTAATAGTAGCCTGAGCTTTCTATTATACATTGAGACTCCTATCCTAAAGGCTTGAGTGAGGTCCCATTTAACCCCATGTTTAAAAAATCCAAAATTTCTATTAAAACTCAGCTAATATTAGAAGTTTTACGGCCGACAGAAAAAAAACCAAAGTTCCTATGTGTCCTTGTATATTATATATCTTATTATTACTATATATTCCCTAATATAAAACAGAGAAGAAAGTCAGCAAGTGAGAAAGAGTTGAGCGTAATGCAGTTATGCATTTACTGTCTAGTTAGTCCTCTCTTTACATGTTACATAATAGTATTCTCATGATAAAATAGTGAAGTGCAGAACTGTTTTGTATAATCCAAAAGAGAGAGAGGAGAGAGAAAGAGAAAGACACAAGTACAGAATCGATTCGACATTTCATTTCATTCATATACAAACAATATAGATGTATAGATATATATATATATATAGTGTAGCAGAAAACTCATCGTGTAATGGTTACTAGAGAGTTTTGTTCAGCTATATTATATTTACTAGGCAACTATATTTCATAATACATAACCATAACCCTATAGTAGAATAGTAGCTCTACAGTGTACAATAATAACTCCACTCTTTTTCCCCTTCAGTTTTTTTAAAATAGTCTCAATTCAAAAATGTTTTGTGAGAGTGAGAGAAGAGAAGAGAGAGAGAGAGTCTATAAGGGAGATTGAAGCTTTTAAAAATTACATTGCATTAAGTTGCATATATTGTGAATCATAGTGCTAGTTGAATGCTATGAAAAAGGGAGAAAGAAGAATATAGAAGAGTTGTATACAATATGTACAAGTTTGTGAAAAATCTGGAAAAAAGTTACAGTTCCCTATTCTGCTGTAGGTAGAGAAGAGAGAGAGAGAGAGAGAGATTAAGGGAGATTGAAGCTTTTAAAAATTACATTGCATTAAGTTGCATATATTGTGAATCATAGTGCTAGTTGAATGCTATGGAAAAGGGAGAAAGAAGAATATAGAAGAGTTGTATACAATATGTACAAGTTTGTGAAAAATCTGGAAAAAAGTTCCCTATTCTGCTGTAGGTAGAGAAAAGAAAGAGAGAGAGTCAGAAGCTATAACGGTGTGTTATTACATTATATTTTTGGACAAGAAAATTACAAGTGGCAGTCAGTCGTTGGGAAATTCTACTGGTATACAACAAGGAAAAAAAGAGAAGTACATTTAAGTAGATATGCAATGCATGTCATGTTCTTTAAAATGTCTCAACTCAACCTTCTCTTTCCTAACTTTATTTAGAAATGATGCTAGTAACAAAATTTCTACTCTTGCAATTCCTATATATGGTTAGTGTATTAGTGTATCCTCTATGCAGTAAAGCCAGTTTATAAAGGCGAGCTACACGATTTCAATTGTTATACAGAGTCTACCGCTTAATAGAAGAAACTGAATCATTCATTACCGTTATAGAGAAAACTTTTTCGATTGTCTATACTGAATTCTAGACTCAGATTCACTGGCATTCATTACTCTCAGTTGCTGGAAAGTGTCAAAAATCTGAATTAGAGCTCCATTTAGACTCCAGTACTATTTTTCCAAAGCTTTCACTACTTTTTCCAAGGAAAACTATAAAAAAATGCTAAAGATGACATTCTTGTCTAATTTTACTGTTATAGAGAGAGCAGCGTTTCCTAACATTGGCTGGAAATACACCGCTATAGACAGAATACTGTTATAGGCAAAAGTGTTATAGACTCGATATAATGTATTTAGATAGGTTTTAAACTGGGAGACTGAAACTTCACCGGTATAGACAAAGCTGTTATATAGAGACTTGAGATATAGACAGAATCTACTGTTATTGTTGTATTGTATTAAAACTCTTTTAGAAAAGTTCTATACTGGTAGAGTAGTGGACGCTAGTCATTTTCTATATATATCTCAAAACATTCCTTGTTG
>VCNE01000738.1:0-10708 GCA_009869805.1 Oncopodura yosiiana | reverse complement strand
CATCTCAACACTATAGTGAGAGTGAGACATTCCGACAAACTTTTGCACTTTTTTAATGTCACACTTGCTAATGAAATAAACATATCTCAGGAAGGTGAAAAATCTCAAGAATTTTGTACTTTTGTCACTTTACTAATATTCTTACACCACTAGAGTGCTAAGCTTATAAAAAAGGTCTGCGGTAAAACTTAAGCGATAAGTTTCACATAGGTCATCTTCATATTGTCATTTTCTACATTAGTCAACAATGAGCGTTTCATTTTGACATATCACGACAACAAACTACATGACTTGAATCTAAAATGACTTTGTATCCAAAAAAGTTAAAATGCCTATGTATAATTTCACCCACTACTCAAAGCTCAAGAGATCATAGGTAATTACTACGCAAACTAATTTCATGCAGGTTATTAACCTTACAAGATATCTTATAGTTAAGCTGCAGAACTAAATTTGGAAACCTTAGAATTCTTCCTACTATATAAGTATACGACCTTACCATGCCCAATTCTTTCCAGATCTGCAGTCCAGAAAAAAAATTTGGTGCATAGCATAACAACTCTACATGGCTTATAATAGCAAAGTATAGCAAGCTGCGCCTTTACTGTCCTTCACTTCTCTATCTATTGTAACCTCATTGCAATTCTAGATTTGGGACACTCTTAAAAAAATTGGAGTAATGTCTAGAGCTACAATCTCAAATAATAATATCTCTGTGTGAGATCAAGGAAAATTATACTGCACTCAAGAAGAAGAAGATCTGTCATTAGAGAAATGAATCTCTGCCCTTTATGTAGCAAAACAATGAGTATGATCTGATGAGGATAAATATTGAAACATGGTTTTGAAAAGATTGAAAGTATTTTTTGTTTATATATATAACCTACATTCAAAATCTTTTGTAACTCTACAATATTGACAGTTGTCAGTAAATATTTGAAGATGTGCAATGTTAGAGTATTGCGTGACAAATCAAGATTAAATGGACTCATCAATTTGAGATCACTCTGCTTCATATGTATTTCATTGCCACAGTGAAGTTGCTCTCCTATGACTCACTTGATTACTATTTACTAAAAAGCCGGAATATAAACACAAGAACTTGTCACACAACAAGAATGCTACAATGTGGAATCTCTACTGACACACACACACACATAACACGAGTATACCTATATAGTACACAACAATGTGTAAAGAAAGTTGTATGTTTATTAGAGATCAGGTTATTAGTCATAAAGGAACTACGCATGAGACAAAGTAATTGGAAAACTATGAGGTCAGGTACCCTTTTAGACTCTGTTTACTAAAGTGCGTTTGACAATCATAATACACTTCAAAAAATGTAATAATCTCAAGATAAAAATGTCATTCATCTCCTCCACAAATATTACAGGTAGAATGTATAATCCCGTCTGTTATTTAACCCCATGTTAAAACACCAGGGTTTCTATTATGGTATATACATTTTCTCTAAACTACGACAAGCGATTATAATTTGACATAGGCAAAGAGAGGAACAAGTAAAATAGTGTGTTTTGGGTAAACACATCTGGCAAAAGAGGAAGAGATAAGAGGATTTATATTAAAACAATAAAAAAAACTCATGTTAAGCACAAAAAAGGAGTTTAATATCAACGCCTCCCTTAAATCAACAGGTTAAGATTTGTGTTTGTCAAGATTGTTCAATGAACTCTTGTGTTAAAATCTATCATGATGATAAAGCTTATAGATCATATATAATATAACTTTAGCTCTTCTAACATCCTATAATAACTTTTTATATCAAATTGTCATTTAACCCCGGTTATATTTTTGTATGTATAAAGATTGTCATTTGCATAGATAGAAAAGCTGGAGAAGCGATCTTAGAATTGAGGATATGATATAATAAAATTACCTTGCATATATATATATATAGATCCAAATTAAGTTTTACAAACTAGACTCTCTTGCTTAATGCAAAAACTTAGGGTAGAACTTTCATATGCACTTTTGTCTCATAAAATGAAATTGCACTTTTGCTCCTAAGAGTCACTTTAAAAAATTTACGGTGATTGTCTATTTCCCATGAAATTTTGATGAGTGACGTACACTAGAAATTCTTATAGTGTCTTTCCTTTGCATGAACTCAGGTTAGTTTAATTGTAGATTGATATTTCTATACACACACGTTTCTCATAAGAGGATAATATATATACCTGGTTACTCTTCAAAGCCCAAAGCAACACTAAAATGAAATGTGAGATTCTATGTACTCTACTACACTCTACACTCTCTCATAGTGGTATACACAACTAACGTGGCTATTAAAAACCACTACTGTATTAGTATTTCAACTTAATTTTTAATATTTAATTTTAGTCAAATAAGCTAGAAACCATCATTAATTAACTAAATTGATAACATCTTCTGCGTTTGTAATTAAACGCTACACCATTTGTGATTTATCCTACAATATTATATCATGTAAAGAGATGGTCCATATTACTCTCTATTGCTTGTCTTGATGATTATTATGTTGGTTATGTTTGTGTGTATACATTAATATAAGTATTCAATACACTAAGTACATCAGTAGAGATTTTCACAATGAATAAACAATGACATCACTTATGACTCATCTGAGACGATCAACATTGTAGAAATCCTACACACAACATTTCATATTTGGTATTGATATGTCCTCCGCACCTTTACTACTAAATAAAATACATAGAATAATAAACTTTAAAATTTTTAAACCTTGTGATTGTATACGTAAACAATATATTTGCATGTAAAACATAGTGCATCAATAATACATTTAGAACAATTACATAAAATGCTTTAAGAAGTTCTTTGGTATGAAAAGCTATTCCATGATTCTGTGATGCAGTGAGATTACGACACGAGAGCAATTCGCTACACAGTAGCACATATATAAACTTACAGGAGCATATAAAATTAAATTTAAAAAGGAATAAATAGGAAGGAAGTACGTCTCTTACGCACAATGAGTTTGGGCTCTAAATTCTTCGTTTTCAACTTGATTACTATTGTAGATTATAAACATGTCATGGTTATGGGGCAACAGTATATATAATGTTCCTAAATCTATTTAGTGATATAACTCCACACACAATATGTACTAAAAAATCATTTGTGAGATTATGTAATCTTTTAAGACAATTTTAACGGAACTTCGCGATGTTTACTTATTTGTTGTCTTAAGTGAATTATTCTAGATTGTTTATGCAATATACAACTTAATTAGAGAGCTCAACAAATACTGAATTGGCTTCACAACTTTTTGCTCAATTGTACCGACAGAAGAGATATAGCACTTTTCTCTTTGCATTTATTGATCTTGAATATAGTTTGTCATATATGACTTATTTAGTATGTAGATATCCCACGCTCTTAAATTTTCTTATATTATACACCAATAACAACATTAAAAGATACCAGTTATTGATATCTCCTCAAAATAAAAAGTAACTTTCCGATTGTCTCAGATTATATATATATATAGGAAGGAAACTAGTTCAGTGTAATAGTATCAGTCCAAATACAGCATTGGTTGTAATTATAAAAAAGCAACTTGTCGTAAACATTATTTAAGGAGTTGTAAGCTTGTTTAACAACGACTGTTTTCTCCCTTTATATTGATCTCATCTACTACATAGTATAATCTTGTTCTTGTGTTACTGTAGAGGCTTCCCATTTTGTCATCTCTAACTAAAAATTAAGTTTCACTTACAAATAGAAAATGTGAACGTGCATGAAAAATAATTTATGATATATTAGCCAGAAAGTTGAAATATTGATTTAATATTTTACACTTGCATTGATTAATATGCATCAAGGATAAAACTGATCTGAGAGTTCATAGGGAGTAGTACTAAGAGTGTGGACAATATAACAATTGTGACATACTTTAGGTTTGATGAGAAAGTCTTATATATTTAATGAATGAGTGTGTGAGAGAGGTATATACAATGCTATCTTATTACCTGCTGAGATTGAGGAGATGCAAAAATTATGAAAGCAACCTGTCTTGTCATGTCACTATATCATCATCATCATTCCTATGTCATTTGATGGTAGCTTCTATGACTTAGTTGACCCTTTGCTCCTAACACGTATGTAATAAATAATATGTCCAACTAAGCAACCAACCACACAATCATTTCTACTCTACCTATAATTTCATTTTTCATTCTCTCATAATACACCATATATCACATCACGTATATATAATTGCATTTGGGAATACAATTGAAATTATATAGAATTTGCATCCTACAAATGTATGAGAGGAAAAGTAAAAAAATTGTGAGATATTCAATAAGTATTTATGTTGGGAAAATATTGTGAATTATGTAATAGGATTTTACATCTAAGTAGTTCTAATATGTTGAGAAAAATCAAACTTCCAAATATTTATTAGAAGTAAAATTGTCATTCATATTTGCAATGTTTGTACTCTGCTATGATAAGTCATGTAATGTAAATAAATTGTAAAGTGTCCCTGGGTGATAGAGAAATATATTGATTGTTGAATCAATACAATGTACTAGTAAACCCAATAAACACTGAATAGTGGCAACCTGGCTTTAAGAAGCTTTATGACTTTTTGTCCAATGCGGCAGCATGAGACTAAAGCTTCTTAACTGAGCCATTGGGCCTGAACCATAACGCCACTGAAGAGAAAAAACAGAGTTGGGCCAGAAGTGAGCCAATAGGCAAATGCCTTTAGTGGAATTGAGTGGATTGTTGGAGTGGTGAGGAAGAGCGCTTGGGCCAACTCATGTTTTGCCAGTGGCCTTTCGGTATGGGCCCAATGGCTCAGTTAAGAAGCTTCAGGCTCATGATAGTACATTGGCAAAAAGTCATGCAGCCTCTATGTTGGCTTCATCACTGTATTGTTGATTGCCGATTGAGATATAAACATATGAGCTGCTGGTGGTTCACCTATATTAATAAATAAGCTACTTGCTAAAATACTTTCACTTTCATTTTAATCCTCAGATAAATGAGACAGTGGGCACAATACAGATAATAATGTATTCTTCTACTTTGAAAAAGGAATCTTGTGGCAAATGCAATGAATGGCGTCTCTCTGTCTTATTTACTTGTTATTTGCATATACATAAATATTTAAATAGCACTACCTGCGGTTAGGTTTTAAATAAGTATTATCTACTATTTACAACATAGTTTTAAGCATTCATATAAGAGAAAAGAAGTGGGAGTCATGCTAAGAATAAAAGATGAGTGTCAGTCAACAACAACAAAAACGTATTACATAAGTATATACAACTATCAGTAAAATCGCAAATTTTTTGGTTCTTTTAAATCATCTCATGAATAAACTTACAATAATACTTGTTTTGACAAACTCTTGCCTGTGTGTAGGTTTATAAATTCATTTTGACTTGTTCTGTGTGTTTGTGCAAATGTGAGCAGTCTTTGATTTGAAGAATGCCGAAAGGTAAATAATAAATGCAGGCTACAATTACAATAATAACAAACTCCTCCTGAAGGACATTAGCGTTTAAATGAAGTTAGGTCACAATATTCTAATATGGGTGCAGTAGTGCATGAAAGTGACAAAAGGGACTACTGTTATACAATATTCAACTAATTTTGTAGATTTCAATTCAACAACTACACTATATATCACAATCTCAAGCCAGTCTGATTCAATGAACTAAATAACAAAACTAATTGCACTACCTATATGAAATAAGATACATGATTATGTAATGAATTAAAATATTTAGTGCAACTTGTTTTTTACTGCTCTATTATTAAGCTGGCTCTTGTAATCAAAGGGCTAGGTAGAAATTGGGCATATAAAGTAGGAGCAACTTGTAAATTACGGATATAGAAGAAACCTTTGGTTTTTAACCAACGTATAGAAACACAGGTTACTATTAGAAAATTTACTGTATTCAAGAACAGTTTAGAGTTCAGATTCGTAGTCAATTTTTAAAATCTTATGCACTGCAATTTGGCAATGTTTACAAAATGCGTTTCTCATTTTATAAATGTATAATAATGAATATTTTCTGCCAACAAAGATGAGGTAACTTCTATGTATCTCACTAGCAGATTTCAAAGTAAGTTGACTCAAGATTCTTTAAAATGTTGTGTTAGTACTTTACGAAAAACGTGGAGAATCATTTGTAAAAGTAATCTTACATGTACCACGTACTATTAAAATTATGTAACTAATGTTACTACAAAAATTATGGCACTGCTACAACTGTACGTACAAATGCCAAGGACTATACATAGTGTAAGGTTTTGTGATGAAATTTGAGATTGAACTTCATAATAGCATAATTCTCAAATATTATATCTACTCTTATTGTATATTCATTTGCCACTAGTGTGCATTATAAAGTATATATTTTTATTATATACTCAAAGATTTACACATTTATACATACAATATACTCACTCATATGTACTTTTTTATTCTGATAACATGTCTATTATATCAATTCATTATTAGGATGTGATCGTCTTTATGAAAACAAACTTTTCATTCATTCAATCAATCGAAATCAACATCAACAAATGAGCCAACTTCTTCTGATTCTTCCATAGGAAAATCAAATAGTGATACATCTTCAACTTCTTCAACTGGCCCATCAAATTCTCCAACTTTAGCCTCAAATTCTTTTATACTACTACTACTATCTGATGACACTAACGATGTGCTTCTAATGCGACTACTACTAGAACAACTACTATTTCCATATAATGTTGAAGAATCTCTTCTTGTATGATTTTGTCTTCGTCGTGAGGATTGAGAAGAAGGTAGGATCTCTGCTAATGACTGACAATGAGAAACTGTCACAACGGCACCAGTTTGTGGTACTTCAGACTCATCAAACATTGTTCTTCTAAATGACTCATCTTCATAAGGAATAGTTGTTGTCTTTATCCTTTTCCTATATGATGTTTTACTACTAGAAGAAGAAGTAAGTATATCACTGGATGAGGATGCATTGAGATTCCCAGATGATTTTGAAGAATTTAAAATTTTTGGTATAGATTTGTACATAGTATTTGAAGAAATTGGCAGTCTTTGTCTACAATTCAAAATAAACATTACAAAAATTAATATGAATATTAACAATTAAATAATCAAACGTTTATTTAAAATGTTCATACCTGATAATATTTATTTTTGGAGCATCTTGTACTACTTCTTGAACATAATATTCATTCACAACTTGCTCTTTCTTCTTTGCTCTTTTTCTTGGAGGTTTTGCACTCGAGCCAGGTTCTTTAGGCTTTCTGGCGTACATATGATCTAGAACATGTGCCCTGTAAGAAAAATAATACAATTACTATTCCTGCTAAAATAATAATAATGATGATGATAGCTTACGGAATTTCTGGCTCATCATAGTCATCGAGCAACAATTGCGATTGAGATATAACTGGACATAACGTTGGTCCAGCTTCAGTTTCTAAAATAATATATTGTGTAATGGCATCACCAGGAACTTGAGCAAATTCAAATGGGTCTTGCTCTTGTACTAATTGATGACTGGAGTGATGATCATAGTAATTAAACTGATCCCAAGGCTGCTCTTCAACAACTTCAATAAACTCCATTTTTCATCATACGTTGCTACTCACTTTTCTCACAACTATGATGATACTGTCTTTTTTTCCTTAGGTAAATAATACACAACACAAATTGCCACTATACCTTTTGCAGAAAGCAAATTAGTAAATTATATTCTTTCGTCTTCGTCATATTATTTATTGATGGAGAGACAATTTAATTGGTGAAAGGAGACAAGATTCGAAATTTTTTTGATGCTGACATTTTCTTCGTATACATTATATTATTATTATAGAAATACAATATTATAACTTGGTTCTAAGAAAATTATAATAATGAGCTAAAAATGACTTGTTTTAATTTAGCTAAGGTTAATAAATATTACTTTGATGGCACTTATTTATATTTTAATGATTTAAGTAGTAAAATTAATACTTGCTATAAGAATTTTGATTAATAGACTGTGAAATTTGAATGATGGCGCCCTAACAAAGTTTTCGATTTGCGCCACAGCACGAAACACCCGACGCTTCGTCAACAAAGTGTTTTCATTTTTCATGAACCATGAAAAAAGCTAAAAATTAAGTATAACAAAAAATTTTAACACTTATTTTAATATTAGGGTTATTATTTACTAAAATAAATAATAGTAATAATTATGCATACTACATATTATGGAAATTGAGAAAAAATTCATATCAAATATAAACCGAAAAAAACTATTCCGCAATGCGTCTCGTTTATATATATATATCTGTATATATATTAGCCTTGTAATAATGATGCGCAGATATATATATATATATTCAAGAAAGTTGATTAAAACTTTGCAGAAGAGAAAACTTCTATGGTTTTCTTCTATGTTCTATAGTTTTAACATATAATTTCACATTAGGATATTAGCCATGCACATAATACACTATCATTATTTTATTCAATAGAGTAGAGGAAGTATATTAAGACCTAATATAAAAATCTATGCGTCTCTTTTCATTTAATTTTCATAGAGAATTCTCAGAGCAGAGTAATCCAGAAAATGTGAATAACGATTACTGTAATCTTCGTCGCAATTATAATTTGCAGGTCTGACAATTTTTATTGACTGCTAAGTAAATGTAATCAATTGGTGATTTTAATTACTTGTAATCACAGAAAGTAATCTAATTAAATATCCCTGTTGGAAGTTATACAAACTACTACAAATTTATTTTCAAATAGACATTTTGATCAGAACTAAGAAAAGTATATTAAAGGAGAAAGCTTTAGAAAGAAGTATAAGGTACTCCAAATCTAAAACTTATTGCCACATGTACATACAGATAAAAAAGTCACCGATTGATTCCCTAGCAAATCTTTTTTGAAAACCTTTTATAGACTTCTTATCTAAAATTTTAGAAAGAAGTAGAAGGTACTCCAAATCTAAAACTTATTGCCACATGTACATACAGATAAAAAAGTCACCGATTGATTCCCTAGCAAATCTTTTTTGAAAACCTTTTATAGACTTCTTATCTAAAACATTATTTCTCTCTATTGAGCATATATGTGTGTATCACAGTATGTGCAAAGTAGAATTTACTTTCTGTCTACTTTCTTTTCGTTTTCTTGAATCTATACTCCATTTCTTGTGTATCGTATCGCAATATCTGAGATTGTAAATATATGTATACTACAATCTTCAAAATCCATTTTAGTTCAGATACCTTATAGTATTTTATTCTATGAGCATCCAATTCTAACATTTTTGTATTCAACCAAAAATTCAAAGATATATAAAGATTCTTCTTTCTGCAGCAGAGGAAATGGAATGTAAGGAAAACGCAAAGCAATTGTTTTTAATGAAGAGTCAAAAACTTTTACTAAGGCTAGACAAACAATATATATGATTTAAGAAAACCAACTTTATAACTTTCAAAAGTGTAAAGATCTTATACACACTAGTACTCTATATACGATGCTCTAAGCAAAATATGTAAATCCAATGTTTTTACAACTGAATTGTTGATGAAGTTTATATATTCGTGGGTATACTTTATATATGCTACAGTGGAATCTGTCTACACCGCTAAGATTTCTATTTCTGAGCTTAAGCCTATCTGAAGACATTATATCAATTCTTTCTATAACGGTATATTTCCCCTTAATTTTAGGAAACTTTGCTCTCTCTATAACGATAATTGAACAAGAATGTCATCTTTAGCATTTTTGCAATATTCCTTGAAAAGAGTAGTGAAAGTTCTGGAAAAATAGTTCCAAATATCTGAATAAACCATAATTCAGATTTATGCTACGTTCCAGCAACTGAGAGTAATGACTACGAGCGAATCTGAATATTATTTTTCAGTTTAGTCAATCTCAAAAAGTTTTCTCTATAACAGTAATGAGGTTTCAGTTACTCCTATTAGCGGTATAGACAAACTCTGCTTACAACGATGGCAATCTTAGGCTTACTGTTATAGACAGATTCCACTGTATATGACTTTTTCTTTTCGTTATATTAGCCTCTACGTATTGAGAAAGAAGCCGTATTTTCTAATAATATAATCTCTTTTATATATTATATTTAGTGTGTATATATATTGTGTTGATGAAACTTACATAATACAAGCTAAAGAGAAAGGAAGAGTGAATGAGTGGTTGGCGTAGAGAATTACATCACACATACTAAAAAACACTTTTGCATTATATCTTTTGCATCTCTCTATGTTGATGTTGCTCATAGTGGTGAGAAGAGAGCTGACATGTATTTGCTTTCATCTCAAGTAACTCTTTCATTTACTCTGATACTCTCTTATTCTTTAGTTTAGGAGTAAGCCAAAGCCTATAGCTATAGCTTTCTGTTGCTCTTTCTTCCTTCTATATAGTTCATCTATTTCTGAACAGTCTGAGTTCATTTTTAGAGTCAGGTGGTACGTATTCTCAGGGTTTTTCAACTATTTATGTCTGCTGAAAGAGCTCTTCTTCTTCACTCTCTGAGAGTACAAGAGTGATCTATATAAAAAGTAGCTGTAGACACTAGTGGGTGACATCATGTATTTACAAAAAGAAACAATTGTCATTGTGTAACAAGATATTTTTAATTTATTTTTACAGTAGATGCGCTTCAATGTTCTATTTTTTGTATGGAAAGCCTTT
>VCNE01000737.1:0-28333 GCA_009869805.1 Oncopodura yosiiana | reverse complement strand
AATATATACAGAAGAAGAAGAAGCTCTCAACGGCGAGTGCCAGCCAAATGAAATTGAGAAGATGAACAAGACTTTAGACGTCTTCTTTACTATACCCTTTCTTGTTAGAGCTATATAGTTATTTGACAGTATATATATTCAGATACAAATTTAGTCTATATGTCCAAGAAGAAACGGTGAATTGAATTGAATCGTGATTTAATTTAACTTTTTTGCTCTTGTTTTTCACTTCATCTACTATCTACATACATACATACGACTTCAATAATATATTCAATTCTGTATTGATTTTCTTCTTAGATTTAAAAATGTGTTATTGTCTATTTCCTTTTCTGCGTGTCACGTCACACTACAAATATAATATATGAAAACTTTTCCTGCTACGTATTGAATTGACCACAAGAAAATAGATAGCTTTATTCAATTAATATCTGATTAGCATGAAAACTATATACTGGTTCTATAATGACATCGTATGACTGAAGCATTACATTTAGCCTACTTTATAAACATACTTCTAAAAAAGAGAACGCAATGTATATAATATGTAATCATGTCTGTTATGTCTTGATGTCACATTACTCTATATTGCTCGAATTTCATTATATATCACAGCAAGTATATTACGCAGTAAAAAAGAATTAGAAATTATATATGTATATAACTTCATAATATTATATCTGCATAGATGACAACATACAATACAAGAAGTAGAAAACAAAGTCTTTTTTATTTATATGTACTCTCTCTCTCTTTCCGAAATAAAGTGAAATATATAAGCCGGCGGAAAAGTCGACTTTTTATATTATGCATTACATTACATAGTAGTAGTACATATATAATACGTAGAGTATGAATATAAGAAGGAAAAAGAATTTTTTTATACATGTATTGTATTTTTGTACATAGGAATTTGAGCAATGCAATGTTGAATGTTAGTCAAGTGGAGAAAGTTAAGTGTATTGCTATAAATGTTGTTTTGCTTTGGGCTCTTTATATTTCTTGGCAAGCTTCGCACTTCACTTCTTACTATATATATATATGTAAGCCATACAAAAATCATAATCGATTTCTTTCCGTTTGTTTTGGGACGTACTCTATAGAAATATGAAATGAGAAAGCTTAAATCCTCGCTTCGTTCTTAACTCAATCCATTATATTATCTGTAGAAAGAAAACTTGTAATGTATCAAGAAAGAAAGAAAAAAGTTGCGAGCTGAATTGAGAATCAGGTCAACAATTGCCTTTAGGGTTAAAGGAAAAAAGGCAAGAAAGATTTCGACAAGATGAAAAAGCTAAGCACGTGTGAAAAAACAACTTTTGTGACCTTAGCCTTCACTTTTATACACAAAAATTTCATTGTATTTTTTAACTAAAGGTTATGATGAAGTGTAATTCAGCCACCTACTTCAAAGCTTTATCAGTAAATTTTTAATCTAAAGCTAAATGTAGTTCACTCTATGCTTCTTGTATGTAGTCAAGTATTATTAAAAAACTAGAGTGCTTAACATGCAAAATACATTCTTCAAAAAAGTTTCAACCTTCACTTCACCTTAGTACAAGACTCTCTTTCTCTCTCTCTCTCTCTTTGCTATAAACTAAAAGTTCTCATGAGAGAGAGACTATAAATACAAATTTGTAATAATGTCTATATTTCTCAATAAGAAAACAAAACTTGTCGTTTCTCTACCATTAAAACTTCATTGACAGTCCTATTTTGTTTTTCAACAACATATAATACATAAAATACATAGTACACTACATGATATATGTTTGCTCACACGATGACTTGCCTAAGAGAGTTTTCATATCAAACAGTTTTGGCAAGTAAGCAAAAGTTTTTGGGCGAATTTGAGTCTCAGGACATGAAAGGCGTGGTACAACTAAATTTTCGCGTGCCATTTACTCGAGACTCTGATTCTACAATCTATACTACATATATAAACGAATAAGTGAACTAGAGGAAAAGTGCACAGTGTTTTATTAGTTTGATGCTAGATGAAATCTATATCAGCCATATAGACTTAGACTGGAACATATATAGTATATAATAAATATGTAGTGAGATGATGATAATACATAAATACAGAGAGAAAGTAGTAGTAGAAAACTTGCATTAAAACTATATTACAGTATATATGGAGAATGAAGATACAAAAAGCTATGAAAATTCTGTTGTGATTTTGCTGAGTAGATTAACTAAACAAAATAAGCTAGAGTTTTTTAGCCTTGGTATTTTGGTATTATTAGTATATTAGTTCTGCCTACACAGTTTTTTCTATATTTCTATGCAATTTAGAGAATAACGTAAAAATTGGATGTTTGTACATGTTTCTTGCATGTTGCTGGTGAGGAGTACAGCGTGAGAGAAAAATAAGGTTTCGTGTCAAATCAGAGAGTTAGTATATAAAACATTGTTAAAAGGGCAAGCAACTCAGAATTTCTCAGTTTGAGCAAGTCAGATTCTGACATCAGTTTAACTTAATATATTGTTAAAAGACTGAGGATTGTCATACATATTGTATTTAAATGGCATCGAGAATATTTATTTAGAGACATTTAAAAAAGAGAGCATNAGCAACTCAGAATTTCTCAGTTTGAGCAAGTCAGATTCTGACATCAGTTTAACTTAATATATTGTTAAAAGACTGAGGATTGTCATACATATTGTATTTAAATGGCATCGAGAATATTTATTTAGAGACATTTAAAAAAGAGAGCATCAATAAATATGTGACTAGATTTATTTCAATATAGTATTTATTAATACAAAAATTTATTATTATATTTACTTATTTTTGAAATTAAAAAAAAAACTCCGAACTAGGTTAAACTAGAATAGTTTGGGCTTAGCCATTTTAAAACTAAACGGCATCGAATCCTTTTCTCACACTCGACCCATTTTAAAATAAAGTTAAAAATTCGTCAATAGAAATTCATAATTTTATACAGGTCAAATCAAAATAAATTATTTAAATGATATTGAATACATTCCAAATTTCAATAGAAATTATTATTTATTTTATCCATAATAGCCTATATATAATGTAGCAAATGGAAATAACTTACAATTTTCAATATAAAAGACTGCAAATTGCCATATTAAAATTAAACGGTGTCACAACTTTCACTCGTTTCTTTTACAATAAAGTGAAACTAACTCTATTGTTGTAAGAGACATATTATTCGACTAATTGATCTACTATTAACCTCATTTAATATATTTCCACGTCGTCAACTAATACACTCGCACAATTGAAGAGTCTTTGAATTGTAATTACTTTTGCTGTTTCTGCACATTTTCTTGCCAAATTATCCTATTTTCTCTCAATCAGCAAAATAAGCAAACCCTCATGAACTTAGCACGTATTTTTTTTACACATCCGTTGATAAAAGGCATAATAAGTAAAGCACGTCACTAACGTCTTTGCCTGTGTACTCTAATTTTATTGTCATTTACCACTAATTATCTAGCGAACTAACATAACTAACCAAAAACCTATTATTTGCTCTTTTAACGTTTTCTATTTCCTTTCCTGACTAGGAACAAAACATAATCGTTTCTAAACGGGAGCAGCATAAAAAAGCGAAAATGTCAAAGTTGCTTTCCTAAAATTATGTATGATAAACTTTCCTTATAGAGCTTTAGTGTATTAGTAGTCGATTGAGATAAGCAAAATCTCTCTCCTTGACATATTATTATATGTTCACAACTCATTAGAAATTCTCGATCAGAGATGAGCTCAAAAGTTAAAGAGAGAGATCACATATAAAACTAGTACATTAAATTCATTTTCAAATTCAATGCTAAGCACATACTTTTCTTCTTCAAAAGCTTTGCTTCTCCAACTCTTATATAGACATTATAATATGTAGTTTTTTAAAGAACAGCAACTGCTTACTAAAGAACATAGTTTGAAACTATAAGAAAAAGCGATATACATACATATAGAAAGAGAGTATATGGAACGTGAAGGAAAATAGCATTAATAATTTAACAAGGGAAAGTTTATGCGTGTAATAAATAATTCAACTAAAGCAACCTAAGAGAGAGAGAGAGTATTGAGTTCAAACTCTTTTCTTTCTTTGAAACTCTTAACTCATCACGACTGTACTATATAAGAAAGTATACTTTACAAATATACACGAAAGAAATTCCAAGTTGAAATGATTTGAAACACTAGTATCATAGATGTAGTAGGTATAGATAGAAGAAGAGAAAGCAAATTCCTTGTGGAATCATCCTCTGTCTAAAAGATTTCTTTTCTTCTCAAAAGTCTCAATCTCAATAGAGAGTTGAAGTAGAGAGTATAGGAAATCAAAAATGAGAAAGGCAGCAGTCGAGCAGAAAATTGAAGTCGGGTTGCAAATCAAAGGAATCGGAATATTTTTACACAGAGTAAATCAGTGCAAAAGATAGAAATTCATTCAGATATAAGGTAACCTATATTACGCTATATTATGACCAACTACTCAAATTTGGGGAACCAGACAGATTTTTCTAAAAATATTTTTTATAAATTTTGAAATTCTACAAGTAGTAAACTCTAAAAGAATTTACGGAAGTGTTTTTGGCATTTATTTACTGGTAACTTGAATTTGTATTGACCAAACTGTATATCAGTATCTATCACTTTTTAATTAAGAGATTATGTTGTATCATCTAAAAAAGGAACGGTCACAAAAAAACTGATCAGTCACATTTAAATGTTCTAATCACGAACAAATAATTCAAGCGACGTCAAACTCTACCACGCATCAAACATATTTAAGTAAATACAAATTAGTTTCTAATTACCAAAGACTTCCTGTCTATACTATTGCTTCTACCTTTAAACACTAGTGCGTGCCACAAGTGTCAACAAGAGTAATCAATCTCTATTCTCAATTGATTTTCTTGGTTTCATAATGACACTATACCTATACTTTCACTCCTAAGCATATAAGAAAAGAACATTAGCGAAAAAAACTAGAGCAAAGTGACAAATCAACATTAGCCATTTGTTTTTCTCTTCAACTCTTTTCAAGACAGGTTGTCTCTTTTTCTCTCTCTCTCAGTTGCAACTGTCAATATAAGTGAAGCGGAACAAAATACATATTTATTAGCTCTCTCTTGCAATAAATGCATTTATATGTCAATTATATATGAGACTTTTTGGTTGTTTGACACGCACTAATAAATTCCTTCTTTGACTTGTTAGCCCTCATTAGCTTTTGACTAGTAAACGTCAAAGTTCAACCTCTAAAAAAAATTTTGACTTGTACATACATATATGTATAAGTATATACCTTTCTGTTCTCTCAAATTATAATCCACACACCACAGCAATTAATTTCAAATGACGTACATTACAAATATAATACAAGGTTTCTCTCTTCTCCTCAAGCTTCCCAACACAAGTTTTCAACTTTTGATTGCTACCTTTGTAAAGTCTGAAAATTACTTTTAACAATATTCATGCTAACTAGCAACAAACCGAAAGTTTCATATTTAAGGCGTTGAGACATTTATTATACATAAATTCCTTTAGCAGAAAACTTGGGATATTTTCAGAACATAAATCCCAAACCAGCTGCTAAGAAATAGCAAAACACCTAATTTGCTCCTAAAACTACTAACTAAACTCACTGTAACAAAACTTGAGCCATTCAACTTTTTCTTCTGACTCGACTCTCCTTCTTCCTATCTCACTCAAAAGTCCACTCCAGACACTTTTCTATATCTCCTTTTCAGATGATAGGCAAAGTTGAATGAAGTGGAGAGAAACAACTCAATCATGTATGAATTTCGCCAAAACTTCTCACTTCTTATGACATGAGAGAAAATAGTAAAGATGAAACTCTTGGAAAAGAAAAGGAGAAAGTTTATCTCTCTCTCTTGTACTTGACAAATGTAGAAAAGGATTTGAACGTGAGTTTATCAACTTTCTTCTACCACAATGGCTCATAGCATTACTAACTTTTTCAAGAAAAACCTATGAATATTCAAGTAGTACAAACGAAGTAATTAGCCATTTTCTTATTTCTCTAAAACTTTTAGACAACATTCTACAAGGTCTTCTTTTCTTCTTCTATGATATAAAAAATAAAATCTTAAGAAGCTACGACATAAATAAAACTCTCTAAAATATTCCACCTTCTTTTTCCCATATACACTCTCACTTTCCAAAAAGTTGTTGGAAGAACGTAAGGAAATACTAGGTTCCACAAACTATCATATAAGATGCCCAATAACTTTTAACGAAAATGACACAGCTAATGTAATGTAGGTTAGACTACTTGTATACCTTCTGTATAGCAAGTGCTATATAGTATAGCACTCAACTGATACTGACAGAAAAGGAAGGAAGCCATATACAAAAACTCTTGAGTGCTAAGAAACTAAAGCAAAGAAGGAAATCATCCTTACAGTGAAGAAGCTAAGAAAAAAAACAATAAGTAAAAAAGCTAAATTGCTACGAGCTTCTCTATAACTGTCTCTTACTAACACTTAAGTCTAGTAGAAAATTTTCTATGCTATACAATTTTAACTAGGATTCTATTCTATTCTATATCTCTCTTACCATTAGAAAGCTAGATTATTGCTCGACTCACTACCACTTAAAGAGCTCACAATGTATTTTCTCTACTATTGCCACTATTACTTTTAGAAGAAGCTTTTTCTTTGGTGTGTGTATCAATGTGTAAAAGTGAAATCAGATATCATATAAAGCTTCCAACTTAAGTCTGTCTCTGTACAGTTCTCTCTTTTACAATGGGTAATAGTCAACGAAGAAAACGACCATGACCACACCACAAAAAGACTCTAGTTTACAATGCCAAGTAGCATTAACAGTAGTGTGTAGTTTAATATTTTTACTAGAGTCTTTCCTATGAAGAGAATATGTGTAGTTTTTTCAATTGTTATGAGTTTTATAATAATACAAGTAGTTTAGTGTGTGCAATGGTCATTTCAAAAAATGGGACAGACATTTAAAAGAATTGCGAGAGAAATACATATATTTTTAACACTAAAGCTCAGCAGTAATATAACTTCAACAAGGAGTCCACAAGATTGTCAAATGTGAAAGTAATTTCAAAATATTTGATGATTAGCACGCAATACATTGATTTTGCTAGTAAGAATCATTTCTCTTCATCTTCTCTCTCCTCTCGTTTCATTAGTTCAGCTGTGACCCAAACAAACTATGGTTATATCATAGTCTCGTCGTTTTCTTTAAGTAGTAATCACATCAGTAAAAAAAAGAAAGAGTTGAGTTGGCATTTGTCATTTGACAACCAGCTCACGTTAGTGGTAAAAGGACACTTCGTGCTGTCACTACAAGTTAGTATTACATAGAGCGAGCAAAGCCACTGATGACTTGTGAAAAAGCTAACTAACGGTGAAATATATACTATGTGAGTGTCGTCTGTACATCTTGTCAATTTCTAGTTTTCTATAGTCTATCCACATACGAGAGAAAAGAGTAGAATGTAACTAGAAGAAATGTCACATAAGAGAGAGAGAGAGAAGTAAGAGAAGAGAGAAAGCAAGTGAAAATACTTTTTTAGTGAGCTGAGACATGAGATGAGATGAGAAGATTCTTATTGCATTTCCTTCAATGCTTTAGATGTTAAAGTGGACTATAGAAGACTACTCTTTTAGACTATACTCGACTGGACAACAAATGTGACAATGGACAACATTCCTTTTTGGGTTATATATACGCTGTTGTAACAGATACACAGATGACATATAAAAACGACTAGAGAAACAACTTTTACGAAGCCGTAAGCACTACAGTATAATACTCAAAACTTGTGTGCAATACAAACGAGGATCAACATTGCGAAAAAATGTTTTTGTGGAAAAATACTCAAAGACAAAAATGTTGGCAAGTTTTCGAGTGTTGTAACTAGTTGTAAGTTTTATATAAGGCAGTGTGATATTATATACTTTTACTAGGGTTTGCTGATTTAATTATTAAATGTAAAATATTAGATATTTGGACATATTTTAAATGCAAATCCAATAAAAATCTACTTTTCTTAAGAAAAGAAAGTTGAAATTTTAAAAAGTGTACATTCAATGCCATGTAATAAAAATCAGACTAATAACAATGCAAAACTTGGAACACAATGTAAGATTCAACAACCTCGGTAAACTAATTTCAACGCCAATAAATACAAATAGGTACAAGCATTACGTAACTAATTAAAAAATTCTACAGTTGTACTCCACTAATTGCAGCTATAAAGCAACTTCAAAAAGAATTATTCACCTTCAAAATCAAATTATCTTTTCTATGTTTTTTTTCTTCCAAACTTCGACATATAAACTTGAAAACCCATCTGTACTATATTTGCAAACAAACTCTGACGAACGCTCTGTGCTCTTTACTCTATGGTGTATATCTATATGTAGTTTTACACGAGAGCAACTACATGATTGATGGTTTCAGGCAAGGAGCAATTAGTGTTGAATTATTAATAACCACTAGCAAGCCAAGCTATAAGTATATACCAGTAGAATGGTCTATACTACATCAGAGAGCATAACCAACTCTAGTTTTCAGCGTTAGTTTTCTTGTATTATATTAGTACTACATCATAGAGCGAGTGTTAATGTTGACTAAACTGGGCGTGAAAAGTTACTCTTGTATCAACTCAAGTCAGCAAGTAACTACAACGGGGAAAAGCTATAGAGAAAGTATTTTACTACAGACGACCTACATTACATTAACACACAACTATATTTTAGCTTTTAGACAAAGCTGACTTTGTGACACAACATAAACACACAAAAACATAGAACACAACAGTAGAGCTTTCATAACTTATACCAACATGCAAATATATCAATGAAAGCGGATGAAATTTACAGTGTTACAAATAGCCGTTTTCAATATTAAAATTGGGAGATTAATTGATCTCTAATTGGTAAACGTGAGTTGAATTCTTAAAAACTTGGAAGTCTGGTACATTTTTTCAAGTTTTTTCTTTAGTTGCGAAAAACTTGCATTTTGTATAAAATGATGAGTTACACTATTTATTTATGGCTTTTTATCCTCCAGCGACATTAGAAACCACAATGACAAGCTCTATATTATACTTCTTCTGACATCCACACCTAATAAATCTCATCTCTAGAAAGAAATTCCCAAACATGTTTCTTCTTCAGTTCTCTCTTTCCTTTTATGTATATGACAATATGTACTAATTTCAAAGTACATAGTTAAAATTTAAAATTACCTATGGGCAATTGCTTCTCATCTCATTAGTTTTCTAGGTAGCTAACTAAAGCAAAACACAAGGGACTACAAATAGTAGTGTTGCCTTGCCTGGCCTACTAAAGCTAGAAACATTCCAATATACATATATATAAGAACCTCATCAAAAATGATAATAGGCAAATGATATGATATACTATTTGTAGGTTATGGTGAGAATTTGAAATCCCACTTGGGAAAAGATCATAATGCAAAGCCGTGAGCATCATCATCATCATCATTTCATCATATGAGATATGTAGAGGTGTAAATTTGTGGAGATGATCCACAATCATTACTCTTTCATTTGAGCTCATCTCATCTCATATGAGTTTTGTGTCTACCATATTATGTACTATAACAAACAGTCTCATCTTTTGTTTCTTTGCATTGTTGTATTCATATATGAAGAGAGAAGAAGAACGTTACATAAGTAATGTGATGCATGTACAAAACCAATTCTCATTCAGAGCCACATGCATCTTGTTGGGAATTTGGTAAAAGCTTAAAGAGAGAAGAAGACTCTAAACCTGAGAGTTTAGATGGAGAGCAAAAACTCATTCATTTCTTCTCTTGTGTCTGCATATATAGAATTTTGCATTCAACTCACAGAGAGAGAAGAGAAAGGCGAGAATTTAAGAGAAAAGAGAAAGTTGTAGTACGTTTCTATATCTGTATATTGTTTTCCTATGCTTTTATATATTACGAAACACAAAAGGACGAAGCGAGTAATGATTTACACTGACAACCTTTAGACAGAGCCATGCGATAAATTCACATTCATGAGCAACTACCATATTTTACTCACACGGATTTTGAGTTTTTTCTTTCTTTTTTCTGCTGAAGTCTTATATGTGTATGTTCTACTCTGTTTCTCTTTTTTATTCTTTATAATATGAATGAGACTTTTTTATTTTTATAGTCTTACTCTGATTTTTTACACTTTACATCTGATTCTCTGATTCAGTCGTTTGTAACATTATTCTTTTTTTGGTTGATACAGTACAAATTTTTGTTGCTTTGACTGTTATGCTGGAAAAGAAAAGTTAAGAGTTTAAAGGAAAATAAAAGTCGGAATGGAATGAAATAGAGTTAAATCTTATTCTTAATCTAAAGTATATAACAAGAAACTATTTTTGAATTAAAATTTTCTCCTGCATTTTCTTTCTAAAAATATCAAATGGCGATAAAGACAATGCTAGTCAAAAAGTCATGCAACTTTCACCAAAATTCGTGAGATGAGATAATGATTAAATTAGCTGAATTACATTAAGAGAAAGGTCCAAAATGTGTGTTTTTTCTAAAAAATATTATGTGAAAACCAATACCCTATAAACAAATTACAATCAAAATAATAAAGTCTCAAAGTTAGCTAACTTTCACTCTCAACTTTCTCTGAGAAAGCAAACTTTATTACGTCACTCCAACATTTCTAAAATTCCCTTTATATTCCTATTGTAAAATATATAACCTTGCAAGCTCTACAGTTACAATGCAATCTTTCACATTGTAAAGACGAATTGATTTTGGCTCTCGGTCAAATTCTTCTTTTTGTTCAATCTTTCACTTGATATTTGCTTCCTTTCTTTATACTTTGCTGTGAGCAAAAGAGCAAATAACATCATAACAAGATGTAATACATTATTACATACATGAAGTCCATAAGTATTTCAAGATTTGTTGTTGATGATGAAAGTTATGAGAATCTTTATTATGAAAGATATCCGTCTTTCCGAGAATGTATACGTCATTTCATCTAATGTCAATACATCTTTATTTCACTTACAATATTTCCGTTTCCGTTTCCTTCAGTAAAAATACTTTGATATTAGAAAAGACTTTGAGGCTACGACATGAGTATTTACATAAGACTATATATATATATAAGAAGCTTCAGTCTCTTCAAAATGCTCTCAAGTTGAAGAGAATCAATGAAATACAACACTCCTTGACTTGATCTTCTTGAGAATACAAGAGACACATTTAGAGAAATCTCTGTAAGAAAAAAGGAAATAATAGCTAACAATAAGTCAGCAATGAAAAAAGAGAATAGAGAAGTAGAAAGAATCGGTCAGCGAAAATTGGAGTGCAAAATCCGCTAGAGATTTTCTATATATATATATAGTCTTACTAAATAACTCCCTGAATACCAATAATATTAGTCTCCAGTTCTTTTATACAGTGAAACCAATTGAGTTTCGTACAACATATATAAAAAAGTTCTTCTTGTTCTATCTACTATTATTTCTATTCTTCTGAGATTTTCCTTCTGTGAGTCTTCTTCTTTTGAGCTAGTGACTTGACTTGACTATATAAAACATTAGATTTTCTGGCAATTTGTACTAAAAAAAGGATAGTGCTACTGCACAGATTGTTCTTATGAGTCTTCCGGAAATAAGCGTGTGTCGTGTCATTCTCTATAAAGTCTCCATAACCAAAAAGATCTTTAAAGATATATACTTGAGAAACTGGACAAAAAGCCAAAACTGGACTAATGGTAATCTAAAAGATATGTGTAGTAAAAAAAAGGCTCAACATAACTTTTTTTTTCTAGAAAACTCAAAGTGAAAACCAAACCATGTATAAAATATAAGACATGAGGGATTCATGAGTGAAAAGGAAAATGGAATTTTTATAGTGAATGATTCATATATTTCATTTTTTTATTATTTGCTCAACAGAAGTTGAGTAGATTTTTTTGTCCAATGTATTTTATATATATATTCTTGATGCCAAAAATATTCTATAATTTTTGTGGCTTGGCTACTTATCTATTGTAGTAGTAGTAATAATAATAATAATTTATATTCTTACAACTCATTCATTAGTTTCTATAATCAAGATTCAGTGTAGAAATTATTCTTCAACTATTTCCACTTGTTTTTTTTCGTAGACTCTTTTTTATCATCATCATCATCATTTGCACTACATTCTAATTTACATTTTTGCTGAATTACAAATGTATGTAACCTACTTCAGCTTTATAGACTTTTTTCAAATTCCAAATAATTCATAATTTTTCATCCAACCAATGGAAACTTTTACGAAAAAAGTTTAAAAAAGAAGAGATATGAATAATTTTCTCAAAAGTTTTTCTTAGATTCAACTTTTCATTGGAAATATGGTGAAAATATACGTTCTAAAAAAACTAACCAGAAGAAGAAGAAAAATTTGAAAACTTTTTCAAGATTGGAAGCTTAGGAATTATTCAAGAATATATAAGAAGAATAATCCTTCTTGTTACAATGATTAAGTTGGCTTGAAAGTTGAAACGATATTAGATTCCTGTACATTATCACTCTATAATTTGTATACATTAACTAAAAAGCTAATTTGGCACTCATATAGACTGTCTAAAACTAAAATTGTATCGTTGGATCTTTAATATACACACATTATTATGGCATATATACATAGAGCGTGTAAATTGCAAATAAGACTTTCACTTCAAAATGTAAGTAACAGCTTGTGTAAGAAGAAGAATTGGTTGTTGGCTCCACTTGATTGCAATTGTGAACTAGACTAAAGCTATTTCATCATCTTTGCCTTTCTCTCTCCCTCTTTAGTACTTTTTATTTTCTTTGTAAAAGGCCAAGTCAATAAATGTGCAAATTTTGAGCCAAGCTTTTTGAAGATGTTCTTGCCAAGTTGTATATATATGCAATCTGAGTCTATATATGTATGTTGTTACATTTTTTTGTTATCTTCGCAAAAGATTATGAAAAAAGACGTGAAAGGGTGGGAGTAAAAAGTATATATATACTTTTATATGTAGCAATGAGATTGAGTGCCAAAAAGAAAATTTTTCACTGAATCTTTCTTTTTACTACTTTTCTCAACTATATTATTATACATTGCAAGTGGACATAAAAAAGTAGTAAAAATACTAATATAGAGTGTAACAAAATTGCAAAGTACTTTTTCGAAAATGCCTTCCAGGATGACGATAGATATTACATAAGATATCATCACTTGAGCAAAAAAAGAGAAAGTGTGAAATTTTTTAATTTTTTGAAATTTTCTACGCCATGCAATACAAAATCGAGCAGAAAACTCTTCTTACAAATTTTTTTGTTTCGTCTTCTGTAGTCCTCGAAAAGTCAAACTTGTCCATTGAAAGCAATAACTTTCCAGTCATTAAATCTCCTTACTTGCTCCGTCAACTTTTGCCCATTTAAAATTCTGCATAAATTTCCCATCATTCTATCTCTCTCATAGAGAGAAAAAACAATACTCTTCTCTCTTTTAGTACTATGTTATGTCATTGTTTTTTCAACATTTTTATGACTTTGTTGGAAATAAACGGACTTGCATTTATTAGCTGGAAAAAGAGTACAGAGAGAGAGCAACAAGGAAAAAATTGTGTCAGGGACTTAGACTATAAGTTCTTTTCCAAGTTTCTACTCAACAGACATAGAGAACAACATAATGTTAGCAGAGATATCACAATATCAAATAGCATGACCTTATATATGAGTTTTTGATGTCGTCAGCAAGTCTAACTTTAAGAAGCAGAGTATTACAACAACATAGTATAGTAGTGAGTCTTCTTCCATGCAGAATAATATCAATGCTTAGTTTACTTTTTGTTTTGTCGTCGGTTTGCTTACATAGCACATAACACTTGAAAATGTTCTCAAAACTAGAGCGAAAGAAAATAGGGAAGAAAAGCTAAAATAAAAGCTAAACAAAAAAGTGTATGATGACATTTGTTCTCTAAAAAAGAGAGCTAATATAGAGAAGAGAGAGACAATGGATGACATTTTAACTTTTGCAACTCAACAAATATGTATATGTACGTGTCGTTATGTAGTAAGCAACTTTTAAAACAACTCTCAAGTCTTTGGCTCTCTATTGTCTTATATTTTTGGTCCTTATAAGTTCATGAAGAAAAAGTTGTATAGCAAAGAAGAAAAAAGTCTCGCTCAATTTCCCAATGTCTGTAATAATAGAACACAAAAGGGTAATAATGATGCGAAGATGAGAAGGAAGGAAGTTAAGCACAAAAATGGAAAATGATTCCTTGTGTGAATGTGCAAAAGAAACAAAAATAATTTGGACAGAATAAAAATAAAACAACACAAAAAGTTTTTTCGGTAGTTACTTTGTACCATTCTGAAATAAAACGTTTTATTCTTTTACTTGAGTAACTTTCAATCGTCGTTCATTTCAACTAATTTAATTACACTCAACTAACAAAACTAAAACATTTTTTTGTATAAACTTTCTATTTTGTTGTATAATTTTGTGTAGTAGAAAGTGTTGTGCAACCAAAACCAACCAAAGGGATGTCAAAACCAAAAACTGAAAAAACAAAATCAACAAAAATTGAAAATTTATGATGGAAAAATATTTTAAAGCATAAGAGCTCAAGCAAAAGTAAAGCTTATTAACATGCAATAATGTTGTTGACTTTATAATGTTGTTAGTTATGAGCTCAAAATCGACCTTTTAAGCTGAATGTTAATACAATATGTACTAAGCATATTTCATGCAAATCACGTCATATATGTAATGTCCATGTTCAAAAAAATATGTATATATAACATGTAACATATTTAATGCTCCAGAGTGTGATATAAAATATAAACTGTGACGGTTTGTGATACAAATCATAAAATAACTTGGCATGTATATGTGTCCCAATAGTAGCAACAACATTGTTGGTGACTTTTTTCTCTCTCTAGAAGGTTAATGGTTAATATAGGATTTTAGAAACGATGATGAAATGTGAAATATGCAGTGCAATATTACCACGCGATCATCTACTTCTCGTGTATAATTTTACTAAAAAAATTAACTATGCTCAAGGCTGTTTCTTCACTGTATTGCATAATGTCGTCTCATGTTATGTAATATTTTGAAAATATTTGATATAAAAAAAATCTTATATTCGTCTCATGCCCTACTCACACATATTGTCCTTTAAATGTCAATATAAATCAATAAATCTTGTACTTTATGAAGCTAGCTGGACTTTAGACACTACTAAGCTCTCTTGTAATAAATATTAAAATGTCGTCAACTATTTAGCTCTCTTTAAATCAGATAATGGAGCAGACACTACATGGAATAAAACTAGGTTATACATGTTAAGTCAATTAATAATGAAAAGCTTTAAGCACTACACATACACTCTAGCTCGCATTTTTTTATTTTTAGCAACATGCAATATTCTTATTCATATGCAAAATGTCAAGCTTAATTTAATTCTTTTTAGTCTCTGCACAGACATTATTATTAAGCAATGCTCATTACGTGTACATAGTTTCATAATAAATGACATTTAAAAAAATAATACCTGAAGAGAAAAAAGTTGCAGTTGGGTACTTTCACCAGGGAAAGTTGTTAACTTCAGAAATTCTTTCTCCTCACCAATATCAATTCACATACAGTTTTTTATGTCCATTAAAACTTTTTTACAAAAATGAATGAACCTTTTTGGTTTGTAAAAGTACGAGGTGTGCAACAGATTAACAGAACACAACAAGACGAAGTAACAGAAAGTTTTTGAGCTGAGGTGAAAGCGCTTTCTCTTTTTTTATTCTACTATTATTGGAAAAGTGTGACAATGTTTTAATTATTAAGTAGTCACATTAATTATATCACGTATTTACTTGAACTAGTCATGAACTTGATGTTAAGAAAATCATTGTCAAGAAGAAACATTTGATTAGTCAAAAATTGATTGATTGAGTTTATATTTGTAACTTGACACAGATGCTTAAAATTCTGTTTACAGCTAATAAATCACTTGAGGACATTCCTCTCTCGTACAGATGACAGATTGTTCTAAATTTACGAAACAACACAGAAGAAATGATTGTCAACAACTAGAAGAAAAAGACATTGTACTAAATTTTTCCTTTTGTCTATACACCGTCCTTCCTTTAAACTCGAAGGTTTAGCGCGAGCAGTCACATGAAATTGGGAATTATATTTGCAATGCACTTTCTCTACACTACTTTCATTTATCGACTTTCTCTCTATCTCACCTTTTTTTATTCATAGAACACATCATATCAGCAAGCTATCAAACATGAAAGGTGTATGAAATAATTATGACTTTTCCCTATATCATCATCATCATCATATCGTTTAGTCCTTGAGAAAGAGTTATATGAATTTCATGAGCATGTTGCAAAATATTGTGATGGTAGTAATAGTTGTTATTTGGTCTAAATGTCAAATGTTGGCCAATTCACAGAACAGTGAGTATTTATTATTATCTTCTAAAGAAAAACAAAATACATTCCTTCCACTATATGTAACTTTGCTTCATGACATCATGACTTTCTGTATAAACAAGAAAACTAAGCTATAAGTCTATATAATTTTGAATTTTGTTTTGTTGACAGAAAAAGAAAAGCAAATAGTTTTTGATTGATTTTGATTATGAGATTACAGTTATATATAGTTAATCTGTGGCTAAACTTTGTCATATTATAATTTTCTTTCAAACTAGCATCTTGTTTCATACAAACCACTACGTCCAATATATCTGACCCACTTGATTACTTCATGATCAGAGTAGTTGAGTTTTGGTTCAAAAACTTTTAGATATCGTACTTTGAATCCTGATGGTGCAAATGGAACCTATAGACAAATATAATAAGTATTATTAAAAACAATAAAAGTCAATTAAGAGAAATTAAATTCTTCTTGCTATATATGTTACATACCTCGAAATTCATAGAAATTGGTGGTCTTGTCCATTTTTTCTTGGTATCAGTTTCCAATAATTCAATTTCAGCGGAGAGCTGAGTTTCCTTCATTCCTGCCATTCTTTTGATCCTGTTACAATCACAAATCACAAGAGGATATATTATATGTCATACTTGCAATTTTTAAAAGCCTCTCCTAAAAAGATTTTGTTTGACTATTTCTACTACACTATGTTTCTAGAGCATATGCTACTATTATTATTCACGACTGCCACAAGAATTTATGATGACATTTTAAGGTAGTTAAGATAGCGTGTAAAATCGCTTTTCAGATTTATAATAGTGATAAGAGAAAAAAGTACAAAGTGGTCTTGGTTTTTTTTCTTTTTCAGGCGATGGTGGTGTAAAATATAAAAAGACTCTTTTTTTAAAGACATATGTCTAGACTAGGTTATTTTTTTTGAATTTCATAGAGATATGAGCTCTTCTGAGTGGTAGAAAAATGCATTTCTTCAACTTACTTCCAAACAATAGCATTTTCAGATGCTTTATATTTTGCTTTTCCTTTCATACAGATCAACTGTACTCCTGAAGTATTCAATGGTGTAGGAATTTTGCACTCAATTTTTTGTCCCAATAAAGATGGTTTAAAGTTTGATTTGAGTACCACCTTCACTTCCATACGAGTACGACCAACTTCTCTAACTAATGGAATGACTCTAAAAGGTAGAGAGATGTCTTTCGTCGTTCGATATCTGTTACAGAGACACAAAAGTTGTTGTAGATTAGTAATTATTCCAACATACATGAATTTATATATAAACTTACTTCATCAATTCAAATTCTCCATCAGGTGGAATAAAAGAAATGGAATGTTCCGTTTCAAATTTTGATAATTTCACACACTGATGAAATTGACAATCCTGTTCAGTAAGGAGATATTTCATTAGTACATATCATACAATAATAAATTTTAATGAATGATGATTCATCATTCATTAAAATATGATGAACGTACATCAATAACGACTACTGGCTTTCCAGCACGAGTTTGTTCTTCAGTATTGATTCCTTTGCCTTTAGTATCCATTACTATCTTGTCATTTATACCAAACTTGCATTCTGGGTAAATATATAAAATAGCATTAAAAATTAAAATATCAAAATATTCCTGACTAAAAACTTCAATACCTGGCATTCCACTTAAAAATGATTTCATAACAACTTTTCCTGCTACATGAGCCGACAGGACTTGACCTATGAAAGAAAAAATAATTAAAATGTCAAAGTTCGATGCCATACATTTGTATTTTGCTACGGTGTAGTCAATATAATTATTAAAACAAGTTACATATTTATTTCTATCTTGTAGTACCTTGAGGTGACATTAGTAGATTGCAAAACTCCAATACATCCAAGAATAATTCATTACGACGATATTTAATTCCTTCTCTTCTCCAACCAATTTGCCCAGTGACCTGTGATGTAATTTGTGCTTGTTCTTCTTTTGTTTGTGACTTGACTCCTTGTTGTGTAATAAAAGTTTTTAGGACACCAGTGTCAGTATTTTGAGGATATCCGAAATCGAGGATTTCTAATAAATAATTACAAAGGAGAAAAAAGGTAAAGTCATTTTGAAGCATTTTGTATATAATTAAATTAATCTTAAAATACCGTCCAAAAGTTCATAGATGAGAACAAAGTTATTTTTGACATTCTCTTCAGAAATCTTGCCAAAATAAGATTGCATGCAATCAATAATTTTTAAAAGAAATTCAAAAACCATTGCAGCATTGACATTCTGCTTTGTTACGGCTGCTACCCATATATTTGCACGCTAAAAAAAGTATCACATTAAAATAATCTAGTTAGTCTTTGTCTAATGTTGTTTTGAAATGATTGGCATACCTTGACATGGAAAAAAGAAGTACGTGCAATATTTGTCACTGGTGATCTCACTTGTTGTCTAGCATGAATAACATTGACACGAAAAGCATCAACTGCATTTCTTCCAATGTCATCTCGATAAACTCTTGAAATTAGCACTTCTCCTTTATGATTGTAAATAAATAATCCTCCAATCATCTTGATCTATAATTAATTATAGTGTGTGAAGTGGTCAATATAGCCTGTAAAATAAAGTAAATTTTTTTAATCAGCAAAAAATGTTAAATGGGCGGTGCTGATGGCAAATGTCAAAGTTATTCAATCCATTATTACTTTTTTCAGCCATTTTTTTTATCAAAAAATAAAACTAAAATACTTACCACTTGCACCACTATTAATTTAACTGGTTTATTTAACTGATCACTGGTTTAATTAATGATTTTTTAACAATAAATTATGAACCGACAATTTTTTATCTATTTTGCTCTGCAATATGATATTGTAATATTCCTCCCATTTTCGGAGTATTCCGTAAAATTTCGCTTGGCTGCGCTCTTGTTCAATATTTGCAGAGAGGAGTAGACGCTATGAAAATTAAAACAATGCAAAGTGAATAATAATATATCATCATGAAAATCATTTATTTTTATAAAATAATTGCTATAAAGATATGCAATGTATTTCAGGAATATATTTCCCACTTTCATTGATAAATTCTCAAGTTCTTACTCAGTTGTCATGAATCATGCGAATTTGTTTGTTCAACAAAATCGAAATGTTTTAAAAGTCATATATGGACAGTCTTGTATTAATTTTCTGTGAATTGAGTCTGTAATTTGTGTTTTAATCTTGGTTTCAGATTATTAATTGACACTAAAAATGTCGCAAAATGAAGCATTGGAACTGGAAGAGATGAAACGTCGTCTAATTAAAATAGAGGACGAGCTCAATCGTAAGTTTTAATTTAAACTATTCAAAACAAAACATTCTTGAGAAGTCTACAATTTTTATTATGTAATATTTTCAGATTTAAACAAGTTATTAGCTGAAGAGAAAGCTGAAAATGGCAAATTGATTGAAGAAACTAAAAGAGTTGAAACAAAAATTCTTATTGGAAAAAAGGAACTTGAAGCTGGAATTGCTAAAAAGAAACGGTTAGTATATTAATGTGGATTACTTTTTCTTATAAAATTTGCTGTAATTTAAGTTTTCTTCACCTTAATTTTAGAGTCACTAGTAAAATTGAAGAACTCAAATGTGAAGAGGACAAGCAAAATCAAATTATTGAGAAAAGACGTTCTGCTGTTGAAGAAATCAAAAAGAATGGCGAGCTCAAATCTAAACTAATGAAGGATCTCTATGAATCTCGTAAGGTATGCTAATAAATAAATGTAATTCTACAGTCTTACAATTAGTCTATCTACGACAAGTGATAGCATTTTTAAAATTCCAATTTGCATAATTTTTATAGGCTGAATACATGAAAATGCCACATATTAAAGGATACCTTGACGTCAAAACCAAGCATGAGGAATTAAGTTCTCTAGTCTCTGAAAAGAAGTCTTTGCTTCAAAATCTTGATGAAGAATTATCTACTTCAAGTAAACAAGGACATGAGTCTTGGAAGCAATTTGTTGTCAATTGTATTGAGTTAGCTCAAGACATGGTGAAAATTAGAAATATCGAAAAAGCTAATTTAGCTAAGAATCTGGCTTTACAAAAACAAAAAGAAGAAGAAGCAAAAGCAGCAGCTCAAAAAGAAGTAGAAAATCAACAAGTTCCACCACCAGAATTTAATAAAGTAGGATCATCATCATTATTTAAGTCTCGTTTTGGTCTTGGACTTGGCTTCAATTCAAGAAGAATCATCAAGTCAACTGCTCTTACTGCTCCCTCTTCTAATATTATTATTCGTGATAATGTATTCAAGAGTCGCTTCCCTCGTACAACTTCATCATCATTCTTTAAAGAAATAAGTTCAAATAGCAAGTCAATTAGTCGTTGTGCTAGTAAACAACACTGCACAACAGATTTACAAATGCCAGACCAATTTCTTGGATTTTTCAAAAATGGATTACCACCTTCTACAGTATCTACAGATTCAGGATTTCAAGGATTTACCAATTTGTTTGATATTGTCATGAATGATGAGAATGATTCTGCTAATACCACCACTAGTGAAACTACTAGTGAAACTACTTTTGAGTGGGCAAAACCGTTGCCATTTGATGGTAAAAACAATTTGTTCTAATTACAGTATATTCCAGTTTATTATTATTTCGATTTATTATTTGTAATGTATAGAATTTAAGCAAAAATGTTGTACATCTTAGTTGAAATTGTAGTAAAAGTGTTCCTGTTCTTATATACTAACTAGCCTGTGTACTAACTTATTTGTCCATGTAAAGAGTCTATATAGACAATAATATATGTAAGCATGTTAAATGGGTTTTCATAGTGTTCTGCTGAAATTGATCTGTATACACACAACTAGCTAATTGCATGAAATTATATTCAATTAACGAAAAGACTCATTGCAAAGGCTTGTAATAAAAGACTATTAATATAATCGAGCATTATAGTAAAGATCTATTATGGCTTATTTACACAAAATAGAAACCATATGTACACTCCTGTCTGGCTATAGATTAATTGAAGTGTTTGCAGATGCTTTAGAAAACTTGTAAAACAAGAGCAAAGTATATTTACTTTTCCATGAGATATTGCTACTTTCCTATATATGTACATAGTTCGGCTTTCTATGGACAAACAATTCGGAAGCATTCGTCTCCCTCAATCTCTGTGACTTTCTGTTCTGCGAAGTTTGCTGTTCACTGCAGTTTTTTCTAACCTAACCTACTATAGCCAACATTGAGCTCTTGATTTTCTCGTGACTGGTATTTTAGTATCACACCTTTCATCGTCTGATCCGGTTTTCTCTCCGGATCATCATCTTCGTCCTATCACAATAAACTTAAATAATAATAAGTAAACTATGCATAACTCTCATTTACAATCTCATAATCGTTTATCATTACCTTTTATACCTCCTCGCATTTCAATTACAGATCTATCCAATAATATTAAGTTGTGTACATTAAAGTCAAACAGTGCTGACAATAATATTGCAAATCCTAAAAATCAAGAGTATACTCAAAAGGAACTTGTTTTGCGTCGTAGATCTTTTCATCCCAACAATAATGTAAAGTCTGATAGTAGTGATAGTATCCAAATAGATAATAAAGCTTCAAGTAGTAGTTCAACATCATCTTTCTTCTTTTTGCCAAAAATTGAATTATTCTCAGCTAAATTACAAGCGAGTATTGAAAAACAAATTGAAAAAGAAGTTTGCTCTGCAGTGGTAAAAGTAGTGAAAGCAGAGAAAGGAATTTCATTGTTGAGCTTGGAAAGTAAGTTACGGCAAGTAAAACTTTTAGGTGAAAGTCAACGAGCTGTTCATGTAAGTTCAAAAATTATTAATTCATTACATGTCCAATTTCTTTACTATATAATTTTTGACTTTTGGAAAACAATCTTTATATGTAGATGTGTCAATGTCAGGCAGTTGATTTTACATGGGCAGTTGTGACGCCAAATGCTCTATTATTTGTCAAGGACGTTGAGAAGGAAAAGGTGAAAGTAGTTAGATCTATTTCTTTGAACGATATAGAAAACATTCTGGTAAATGTCATATTACTAAATTAGCATAATAGACACATTACTATATGTAAATGTTTTCATATGCATATATATATAGGTTGACCAAGATCACTCAATAATTTACTTTACACTTGTATCCACTTACTCCTCTGATACTGAAGAAACTCCTCCATTACTTTCACCTGGAGATAGAATCAAGACTGAAACTTTTATAAGTTCCTTAGTGGTTACAGCATTAAAATATAATGGAGGAGGATCCGGAAAAAAGTCATTCATTGACGTTATTCCTCTACCATTATTTTCTATCCCAGGATTTTTGCATATAAAGGACTACATTGATGATGCTTCCGTAATTCAATATTGTGGAATTGCTTTAGCGTCGCCTTCTTTGAATGATGATAATAAGACTGATTTTTGTGAGACTTTTATGATGAAGAAAGAGAATGAGAAGTTTCGGCCAATCATTTTAACAATGACGTAAGAAAGAGATAATAAAAATATAGAGAATTTTGTATGAGAATCGTTTCTCTTTTTCTTTTGCAGTGGAAAATTTATGACAATAGTCACTGAATCCCACGAAACATAAAATAGAATATAGTTATCAAAATGTATTGACGATAAATGTACATGATATTATTGTTGTGGATAGAGTTGAGACTCCTTGGCCAAACTCAGTTTTAATTAAATTGTCAAAAACGGGTCATATCATACTATCTTCTGGACTAAGCTCTGTTGCTGATGAACTATTTGATAAAATTATTATTGAACGTAGTACAACAACAAAAGGAGAAAAGAGAAAGAAAGAAGAAGAATTGGGACATGTCATTGTTACTTTGGACTCGCTTTATATCTTTTCATCCGCAAAATTGCCATCAAGAAATTTAAAATTTCAAACTCCATTGCTAAACTTAACTACCGTTGAAAAATTAAATGATCAAAATAACTCGACAGTTTTACAATTTGTAGGTCAAAATCGTTCATAATCTCCTTACAGAGAGAGTCTAAAATAATCAATTAAATATTATAAATTATTACAGGAAATTGACAGCCAAGAAGCTGAGGAATCTATCATATCTGAAACAACTAAATGGTCACTAACTTTCTTTTCTGACAATGAAATGAATCTGTGTTATGAAGCATTGATGAAAAATTGTGTCTTTTAAATGTTTTTACATTAATTCTAAAAAGTATTATTATATGTAAGATAATAAACTTCCACTTTACTACTTGAACTGATTGACTATAAATTATTTATGTGTACAAAAATGTCAAAAGAAAAAGTTGTTATCTTTTTAGTAATTTCGCTCTTCTTCATCCTTTTGTTCTTCTGGTAGTACACTCATATTTTCATGATTACGATCTATTTTAAACCTTGTAACATACTTTTTTATATCTACTTCAGGATATTTTTCTTGTAGTACTTCTAAATCAATATTTGGAAATCCTTTAAGAAGATTAATAACTTCCCATTGTTTACACCTACAAAAGAAGAACAAAAAATTATTATTAAAAGAATATACTAAACTTTTCAAATGTCTAATTCTCTTACTTTAAGTCATGCCTTTGCTTTGTACGTTTAAGAGCTCTCCATCTGAGCAAAAACCATTGCTTTTCATCAGGATGTACTTTCGGTTCTTCATCTTTAGCTTTCAACCATTCTTTATTGATTTCTTTGGGAATCGGATATTCTTCAAATTGTTTGTATTCTTGAAGACCTAAGAAATTTTCTTCTTCAGCTCCAGGTCTTTCTCCACTATTTCCAACTTCTAATTGATAGTATGCTCTATTTCTTTCACGAACAACTGTTTCTAGATTTCTCATGCTTTCTTCTACTTTATCTATTCTTTCAGGATTAGGAAATAATTGACATTCTTCTTTTGCAGCATGTTCCATTGTCAATAGCATATTTCTTTCTTTCAGCAAAACATACCTAAAGAATAAGAGAGAAAAGTTTTGTCAAATAAACATTTGATTAATAAATCAATATTTATTATATTCTATACCATAATTTATGAAGATCAGTGTTACTCTTGATTCTTAACTCATCAGTTTTCCAAGATCTTCCAACTCTTATTTCAGTTTCACCCCAATTCAATTTATCTTCAAAAAAATCCATCAATTTGTGATTTCTGGTTGCAGTGACTCCAAAATTCCTCGCATGATTTTGAAAAGGCTGATGATGATGAGTTACAATGGTTGACAAGAATCTACGAAGCATCTTGATGACTAATTGAGTTCAAGATACTTAAATAAATACACTTTTTTAATTACTAATTAAAAATTAGAAAAGACTTTCACTTTTTTCACTCACTCAACTCATTTTTTCAATTTGTTATACCGCAAAGTTGCCGCCACTTGAAAATCAAACGGGGGCAATTGTGAAAGGTGAGTGGACGGCAAAACATCAAACAGAAAATAATAAAATTTTGCAGGTGTCATCAAAAAAATCTGAAAATCATCATCAGTTTTCTTCTTTTTTGTTTATCGAAAGAAGAAGAGTCAATGTCTCTTCAAGCAAATATGAGAATGCACTCGTTTGGGAAATGTAGTCCTAATATTATAATTGGTGCACTCACTGTTTTTTCAGTACTCGTCTTATACAATTTTTGGAGTGTGTCAACAATTAATCATGATCTGAGGCTAAAACTTCATTCAGTTGAACAACAAAGTATTTCAATGTAAGTTATAACTAATCTAATTTAATCAACAAGAAATATATATATAACAAGTTGTTTATTTTATTATTTAATTACAGAGCTAATTCTAATGATGCACTACAGTCCAATTTAGAAAAAGTTCGTGATGAGCGTGAAAAATTAAGGAATGCAGTTGTAGAAGTGGAATCTCAAAAACAACAAGTTAATAAGCGTTTATCTGGTTTATCAGCAAAAGAATCACAATTGCAAAATGATTTAGAGAATGCTAAACAAGAAGCAACAAATTGTCGTGAAGAAATTGTAAGAGATTTTGATAAAATTCATAATAATAATTTTAAAATTATTCATTTATTTCTTGTTTTTGTACTTTTGCAGACTTCATACGACTCCAAAATTCAAGCCAAAGATAAAGAGATAGCTGAACTAAAGAAGAAAATTGTATCTTTATCCGGTCAAGTAGCTGAGAGATCGACAGTGAATCAAAAACTTGAAAAAGAATTAAAAGACACTAAAAAATTATTACAAAAGTCTACCAAATCATCTACTACAAGTGGCTCAGCAATTAAATCTTCTGCAGACATTGTAAATCAGCATGAAGAAGCGCTGCCCGTTTTAATGAATGATCCAGCTGGTGTGTATTTTATACTTTTCTTATTATATATAATTCCCTTTATCTTTTCTTGTCACGATTATTCGTCTGTCATTATTATTTCTCCTTGCTTTTTTAACAAGTAACTTAATGTACCCTCATTAATTGGTAGTGGTCTATATATATATATTGTTTTTAAATCGTCCATTGGGAATTTTTGGTATAAATATTTCATGCATGTGTCTCTCGTTTTGGTTGCATGCTCTTAATTGTTTTACAGTTCCATTTTCCAGATGGGTGGATGAGTTCTACATTTTCTCGTACTCAACCAAAAGTTAAAATAAGAAATCGAGTTGTTGGAGATGTTGGATTAAAAGGTCATGGCAGTCCAGTAATTTTATTTGATGATCCTAACTTACCAAGACTTAAAGCTAGATTCAGTGTTGTTGATCCACCTAAAAGTGATCTTCTTAAAAACTCGGGTACAATTTCTAAAAAAATGCTTCTTTACTCACAGTATAATGTTATTGCTTTTTATTTAAATACTTCTAATCCTATATGATACCATGCTTTGCAATTTGCATGCTTATTTTAATTTGCTTTTTATTATTATATTGGTATGTTTTGAATTAAATTGTGTCAAATGTATTTTTTTTGTTAAAATTCATTTTCTTTAATAATATCTATATAGAAGCAGAGATGAAGCCTGATGCTGTTGTAGCCTCTCCATTGAAACAACCAGAAAATGGAGATGGACAAATTCCTGGAGAAGCTGGTAAAGAATCTATTGTTGGAGAAGGTGTTCTTCCAGTTCCTCAACAACAGCAACAAGTACCAAATAATCCAGCACCACAACAAAATCTTGATGCACAAGAGGATGATGGTGATCATCCATTAAAAGAAGATACAGCACAGCAAGATCAGGATGATCAATCTCCTGATGGTGCTCTATCACAAAAAGAGAAAGAGTCTGCTGTAGTTCCACCACCAGGACTGAGTAATAATAATAATAATAAGCCACCAGCACCTTTACAACATCCTCAAATTCAATTAAAGACTGGTGGAACAGGTGGTCAAAGTGCTCAAGATGTACGCGAAGCAGCTCATTTAGCAGAATTAAATGCAGTATAACAATTATTGATAGAAGATGATGAAAAAGAGTACTTATTGTAAATTATATTATGAAAAGAAAATGTGAAGTGAAAAAATGGTGATTGTTGTATGTACAAGAAAAAGAATAATTATATTAATTAGTAAAGGATTTACAATTTACATATACATGACTGGACTGCAATTTTATTGTTTTATTACCAAATGATGATATTGATAGTTATATTAGATTTTACTTGTTTCGGTTGTAGTTTGCCAAAAGAAAAAAACCCAAGTCGTTTTTTAAATATAAGAATAATCTCTAACCTGTGTAATACCTCTTCTGGTTGTTTTTTTTATTATGATGAAGAAATCTAATTCTGCTCAATTATTATATGTAATGTACTAAATGTCCTGTTATAAACAATTTAATACTTATTGTGATACTAAAAAACGAAAGATAAAGAGAAAAGCATGAATGAGTGAAGAATGAACAAGCCATATGTATGAATTAGCAAATAGGAATAAAATGTAGCAAGTTAGCAATAACAAACTTTTTACTTCCCAATATTATAAATTATTATTTGTACCACTGAATGTATTATTCCATTTCCGTTATTACTACTTATATGTGTAATATATATTTCACAGCTCTTCCAATAACAAGTTTTTTTTAATTTTAATGGATATTATATATGTTGTTCTGTTGCTGTATTGAAGTGAAATGAATGAGTATTGTTGAATATCACTGTTGTATTATAATACAGTATAAAAAACTATACCTAATAATAATAAAACGGAATGCTTCCATATGAAAAATGTTTACTCATACAAACTAGAGAGCATTATTTTAAATGCATGCTAATATTATCCATAAATTAAATTCATATGAAGAAGACTCTTCTTTGAAGAGGCACAATTACAGATAACTACGTTTCTGTTATAGAATCTATCTTTTTGGATATATCAAGGAATGTATTAGCTTTGTTAAGAATTATGTTGAATGCAAATATCATGAACTTTTTTCTATTGTCCTTTTGTACTCTTAAATAGCTTAAGTTATTTATTAGTAGTTTATACATATTATTCCGTACAATGCTTTTATATTGTGCTATTCTTGATTAAGCTGCCATTATGCATTTATTAATTATAGCACATTACAAAAGTTTAGGTATGGCAAATAATAAAACTTGAATGCAATTGAAAACTACCTGACATTGATTACTCATTCATTTTTTTATGGATGCTTGCTATTGAATTTATTATCAAAATGACGCGTGTTGTGCAATTTCAAGTTTCTAACAAAAGAGTTATATATATATATGAGAAATGAAATATAAATATACAGTCACTAAAAGAAGTTAAAGCTGCAAGTATCACAAAGACTTTTCTAAATTACACACATTGACTTTAAAGAAAGGTATCTGTAGTGTATAATAATTGACTAAACAATAATATATATTACTTGTACTTTGCAGATGAAGAAGTTATCATATTTCATAATTGCCATTGTTGTATTGGGCTTAGCAAAGAACCATGA
>VCNE01000736.1:0-12070 GCA_009869805.1 Oncopodura yosiiana | reverse complement strand
ATCATGAATCCCATAAATTGAACAGCGATATGTGATGATACTCTATATAGCTATAGACACAATAAACTTAAGATGAGAGAGTCAATCGGAAAAAAGTGCTGACAAGTCTCACGCAATAGTAAATGAATACGGAAATGATTTGAAAACAAATTCTACATAAATAAATTGGAATTGTTTGTTTTGTTCTTGTCTACTCAATTCAATTATTGATGAGACAACTAGAAACAATTTGGCATGAGCTCTGATAGCGTCACTCTCAAAATTATTATTAACATTTTTCCTAAACTGACAATGTGAAAAGATAGGCACGATTTTTTATGACTTTTTTATCATCAACATCTTTAATAGTCTCTCTCTCTCTTACTCCACAATGAACTAATGAAATGAAATGTCATTGAGAAACTGAGACCGAGTTGCACTGCTTTATATATCAACTCTTAGGATCTGAGTGACATGCTAGAAAATTGAAGTGTCTACTCTCATCTATTGTTGTGCCATTATTGATTTTCTATATGAAGAGACTACACAACAATACTTCAATACTTTAACAACTAGAAGCCTTAAGGAAAAAAGCACTCTAAAAATAATATTAAAAATTGCAAGTGACTTGAAGAGGTCAAAGTCATGTCAATGTCTTAATAGTGAAATGAAGGCGTCACTCTTCATCTTGTCTTAATGGAAAATGGCCAAAAGGGACGAGTTTATACTTCACTGTCAGACTGTCACTACACGTCAATGTCCACCCATTTGTTGCAATTCTTGACCATGGTCACAGACTCACACCTATGTAATGAGATTTCCATTTATAGATACTAATTGATAACTTAAGAAACTAAGTAAAAGGAAATTAGTACATTAGGAAATAATAGAAACTAAAATAAAATGTTGGCAAAAATAGATTATAAAAGATGGATCTACTGATAATATTCTTCTTTTCTGTCAATAAATGAATTTTAATTGCTAATTCTATTTAGTCTATAAAATTTGGTCCACATTCAGTGACAGTGCTAAAGACTAAAATAATAATAATTAGATAATAAGAGCTAATTTTTTTGTTGAAGAAAATAGGCTCAGTCTTTAAAATTTTATTAGCCAAAGGGAGTGATGAGTAAAGTAGTTATTAAATTAATTCATATTTATAATGTGTAAATACGCCTCTAAATTCATTTTTAACATATCCATCGTCTTCTATTTAAGAGAGGAATAAATATATTCATGTAGTTCGGAATTAATTTACAAAAAAACACTTCGTTATATTATACTTTACTAATTATACCTTCCTGTGTCTAAAATTGTACTTGTATGTCAATTTCCATCAATTTTTACTAAGACATTTTATAAAAGCCTACACCACTTTAATTTACATTCACTTATAATAATTTTAACCTCTCTCTAGTAGTTTTTCACTGTTCACTTATAAATTCTTATTGCCTCTTTAAAAAAAAGACGATGAGACGACGAAGTATAGTCCAATAATATTTACAACAACACTACACTTGTTCTTCCATTCCCAGAAATTATCGATGATAATGATGAATCACATTAGCTTCTTTTCAAAAAAGGTAGCCAGACGAAAAATTTAACACCAACAGAACAGAAACAGTCGAGTACGAATAAAATCATATACAAAAAAAGTTAATAAGGAGAATAATATATAATCATCACCAAACTAATTAACTGTAAAAGTCTTTTCTGTACAACAAACACATTCACTCAAGTCGTCAAAAGTTTACGAGACTAACTTATAACTATTTATACATGTTTTTTTAAGTGAGGGACGGCCACTTGGACACACACACATGTCACTCTGTGCCTTTAATTGGGAAGATATTCTTAAATTATTATTTTGTTCTTCTAAATATTTTTTAATTATTATTCGAACTTGGAAGATGATTTCCATCCAAACAAGTTTTTATTATTGCTATTGATGATGAATATGATGATGTGAAGAATTTAATTAACTCTGCCATTTTCTTCTAATGTGACCAATTAAGATTTTGAGTAGGGAGAATATTAACATTTGAATTAGTGAGCAAAACATTTTGATGTGGTTGAGCTACTCCACCAGCAGCGGCAACATATTCATTTAGAAGTGGCATGTAATGTGTCACTGAAGCACTAGCTTGTACAGGTTGTGCTTGCTATAAAAATAATTTAATTTATGAGTATTAATTAATTATATATTAATTAAAAGGAACTTACAAAAGCAGCAGGATTCATCACAGAACTATTTAGTACACCCATAGGTCCCGCCATTTCAACAAGAGTACTCATTCCATCAAGAGATCCGTTGACAAGTCCATTCATAAGTCGTCCACCATTTTCTAGAGTTGTCGTTGTCCATATGTTGTCTGATGGTGCTGTTGTATGTTGACCTGGTGGTGGAGCAGGAGGTTGACCNAAAATGGATTTTTCAAATCGAGTGTATTTGATGCTTTGAGTCCATCCAATTCCAATTCTATTAGGACGTCATAACTTTGTCTTTTATTTGCTGCTAGTTGAACTCGTCCTCGAAGAGTTTGACCTTGCTTGGCTAAAATTGGAGTTTCAAGAAGACATCGAACCTAATTAAAAGAAAAGGAGAAATTAATTAGTAAGAAATAATTATGATGATGATATAGGAATTAATTAGAGACTTACTTGATACCAATGAGTTAGTGGCTCAGTAGGAGCCGTCGACAGCCAAACAGTTTGCTGTGACCCTTCAAAAGCGACATCAAACCAAAAAGCTAGTCCATGCACAGTTCCTGATTCTAATATAGGAAACTCTAGTGGGATGTCAATTTGATGTAAGTCAAATTCTGAAGATGTTGTAAAGTCAACTGTATGCTTGATTGATTTAGCGAGACAGATTCGTACATCAAAAGTATCGACTATTGGTTGTCTGAAGTATTCCTTTAGAGCTGCATTTCGTAAACAACTCAAGTTCTACTCCATGAAAACAATTTTGCTGCCAAAAATTAGCTTTATTACATTGCTCGAGGAAAAGTGCATCATCAGTAAATGGAGTGATGTGAAGATCTCCTTTGCTTGGAAACATTTTGCCTTGAAGAAAAATAAATCATCATCATCAGTGATTACAGCATCATTACACATCACTCATTTCTTATTTTATTGATTTTTCTTACCATTTGGCTTGAGCCATTTCTTAGCATGAAGATACGTTTCCAACATCCTCTCATTAAATAACATGTAGCCCATCGGCTCAGATATGACAGCATCAACTTTCTCTGGAATTTCAATCTCTTCGATTTTCCCTGGAAGAACGATCAACTTTCCTTTCAGTCCATTTGACAAGGCGAGTTGCTGGAAGTAAAGAACATAGAAGAAAAAAATCAATCAATCAAATCAATAATGTAATTGATATCATCATCATCTATATAACTTACTTCTGCATGCATTGCCATACTTGAAGCTTCGACAGCATAAACTTTCCGTGCACCAGCCTGAATAGCAAAAAATGATAAGATTCCAGAACCAGCTCCAACATCAAGAATAACTTTGTCAGTGAAATCTCTCAAATTGGCCAATATTGCTTTTTGGTAGGTTGCTGTTCGAATATAGTCTTGCATCATATTTTGCTGTTGGGATAAATAGCCATAAAACTAGAAGGAGAAAATCAATAGTAAATCAATTATTTGGTGATCAATAGTAAAATAATTAATGTCAAATGTCATCATCAATAATCTTAAGTTAAGATTCTTAACTTACCTGGAAGTACTGTAATGCAGAAGAGTCGTCAGTTCTCTCAGCTGTAATAATAATAATAATGCCAACAATTTAATTAATTCCATCATCACCATCATCAGCATTAATTAATTTACCAAAAACAGAAGACTCATTTCCTTTCAATGCTTTCGTTAATTGTATTTGAAATTTGGCTGCTTCAGTTTCTTGAGGAATTTTAATTAAAATTGCTTCCACTTCAATTGACACAATGAAGCCACATCGTCCAACACGAACTGGAGGATTTGTCCTTTCAATTAGTGATTCAAATAATTTAAGATTTGGATTGGTTTCTCCATCTATAATAAAACCATCAACAACAATTAATTACCATCATCATCACCATCATCAATTAATTAATTATTACTTGGTAAAAATGAAATTTGAAGTCCTTGAGGATCATAGTCTGCTCTCAAAGTCACCGGCTCTCTAAACCTTGGCTCATTTGTTCCTGACTCACTCACAGTGTACACATTGACATCATTGTAAAAAGCCATTGTTGAATTCTTCTAGTCGTCGTCAATTAAAAAAACACTAAATATTATATCACCACTTCTTCACTTCTTATAAAAAACTTTTTTTCTGACTGGAGACACACTCACTCACAATTATCAAAAATCTAAAAAGCTACAATTATGGAGTAATGACTAAGATGACAATGACATTGTTTTAAAAACAACTTATTGTTGTGTAATAATAATAATTGAGAGAAGTAGAAGATGATGATATTTTTTGTCTGGCTTTTCAACCTTTTTTTTATATGTCTCGTTTTTTTCTTTTAGCTTTTTGTTACTTATATTATAAAAGCCAGCTGTGAAAAGCGCCAGAGTTAAGAGCTGCCGGCCAATTTTGTAATGTCAACAACACCAGATGACTCTGTCAACACTCATAACAATTCTGGAGCAAAAACCGTCTCTGTTAAACAGAGAACAGCTGCTTACCAGTTTAAGACGGTGCGCTTCTCTAAGACTGAGAGCCAATCACAGCGCTTGAAACAAAACTCTTAGCCAATCAGAGAGCGAGAGACATTAGAATCTTGTATAAACCTGTAGCATAGCTTAAATGGCTATAAGACCCTATAGTACTGTTTAGTTTGATGGTCTATGCAAAGTTTATGCAATTTTGGTGAAATCGATATGAGAATGAATTCAATTTCTCCAGTGGTATGTATTGCATAAGAAATGTAGAGCATTTCTCAAGTTTCTGGAGAAAACTGCAATTTGCTCTCCAGTGTAAATCAATAATACTCACCAGTTGATGCGGCAAGGACTGCAGTAAAAAAGTGAAATTGAGAGAAAATCATAGGGGACAAGTTGAGAAAGATAATATAGAGAAGAAGAGAGCTTTTATCTTTTTATGCTCGAGTGCTTTTTATATTTGATGATCAAATAAGAGAGATAATGCTACATAAGTATAGATAAGAGCTAAAGGATTATATGCTAATAATATTCTCATGTTTGCATGACTATTATAGTATTCAATTGACAATATGAGTTGCTTTTTGCATGTCATATAATATTATTTTTCTTATGGAGAATTATATAGCCAATTTGGCTCTGGAGTCTCTTATGCAATTCTATACAGTTGACCATAATAAATAAATGCGTGACTAGAATGACTCCTTGTTTATAGAGCAATTTGCAATTCATAAAATGTCCCACTCATAATTTTATTTATGTAGTACATTTTCTCACTGGTGTAGATGACTAACTAAACTAAATACCTACAATTACAAAAATTACAAGTGCTTATATGTATATAGGAAAATAGGAAACGTGTGGTGACTAATTGATATTAAGTTTTTACATGCTAGTACTAATAAAGTCATTTTATGGAATATGAGGGAAAGTGAGACGTGGAGATTCTCTCAAGGCATAATAGAAGAAAAAAATGATAGAGTCCTTGGAGAAAAAATGGCAATGTCATATCATATAAATGCTGAGTCCAGTCTCAGTTTATTCTTCTTGCAAATTGTCCTTCAAAGACTAGTACTAACTCTTGTTATGATGGCCAACCTATAAACTTAAACGATTTTGGGATCTCTCATGTCTTCCAAAACTTACAGCATGTTCCACTCTAAAAACTAACAACAAGGCAAAGCTTTCAAGCTGTCAATTCCAATTTTGAAGCTAAAAGTAGCTTAGTCTTGTAATCCAGAAATTCTCCATGGGTCAGGAATTTCAAACTAATCCAGGAAGAATGTTGTCAGTGAACTTTAATGGCATTAAAATTTCGTAAATAATCAAAATTTCATACTTTAAAGATTAGAACCTGAAATATTTTAAATCAACTCTGGAGCTAAAATATGGGAATACTGGACTAAAAATTTTGACCTTTTAATAGAATTCCAGTGTAATGCAATGCTATAGTTCAATACTCTGGAAAAAGCCAATGTTTCGAGAAAACATTCTATTATCATTTTTTGGACTAATTTGGATCACTTTTAGTCTTTGAACTAAATTGTACCAACTTTTTGGTCCAGTTTTAAGAATTATCCATTGACTACATTTGAACTCATTTTATTCACTTTTTGTCCAGTTTTAAGAATTATCCAGGAATAACTATGTAATCTATGAATCAAAACTCATTTCCAGGTTGATAACTTTTCCTTATACACTCATAAGTATCTCTGTACATACATCCCAAAATCCAGCAATATTTGTCCAGTATACAACCAAAATAAAGAAGCTTTCTAACTACTCCTCCTTCTGTTCTGCCACAATAAGTGCACTCATATGCTAAAATACTAATTGCCTAATTCATTGAGAAAAGCAGAAAATGGCAATGCTACAATTCTTCTCTCTCTTCTCTCTTATACAAAAAGATATAGTAATACACTTTGAAGTACTTTCTCTCTTCTCTGGTAAAAGTCAAAGTGTCGTTTTATAGTCATTTCTTTCCCCACAGCATTTTGGCAAGACTCTCTGGAAAAGACTAAAAGTTTTATTTGCTTAATATGCAATTTGCCTTCCAACTTTACATTTCTCTTTACTCACTCAACTCAAATCACACACTGCCATTCATTTCCTATTTCTATTCTCTCACTTTTCCTTATAACGGAAGGAAGTACTCAGTTTCCTTATTCCCAACTTTCTTCCCGTTTTGTGGTTCTTAAAGTAATTGGAACTTCTCCAGAGCTTTCCACATAGAAAAATTCCCACTTCTCTCTGGCATAGATATGTAGAGCCCACGTGGACAGCATGTGAAATTTTGTGGACAACTAGAGAAATTGTCCAGAATTGTTTCTCCAGCTGCATTAGTTAGTATTCTTCTAACCATCTGTTTCTCCATTGGCAAATTTTATAGACTACCTGATATATGACTCCAACATGCAAAGTATATTTAGTATATTGCTGGAAGGCCTATTTGTTTTGCTGGATACAAATCATGGAGAATTTATGGCTTCTGAGTACATATATATTTTTCTCCAGTATAAATTACCTAGTTTCATTGTCATTGGAGTAATAATAGCTTTTATATTCTGAGTGAGTGAAACCGGCACTGCAGTAGAAAAAATTTTTGTGTATTTTATAGAAGAGCTATATAGGGCTGGAGAAATGAAAATTATAATCTTGAATTCATTCAGCGCAATCTCATATACAAACTACAGAGTATGAATGTAGTGTAGGATCCAACAACGTCTTTCTCACTTTTATTATGTAGTCCCTTTCACATTATTTCAAAACTTGCTTTTAGGAACAATGTTTCGGGCTTGGATCATATCTCTGTGCTGTACTATATGTACTGCAATGCAATGAGAAAAACAGGATTGCTGCAGTCTCAACTTTCCTGGAAGTTTTTTTACAGCAAAAGATGGAAAGTGTCTATGGCTTTAGGCATCTTTGAGTTTCTATACTGATACTTCTTTATAATAGTACTCTCTTTATACCAGTAATATACTAGTATTTCACAAATTAATGCTGTTAAATCGCATCTATAGCAGTAGTTTCTTAATATCGGTCTTATAACGTATTCCTTTTATGTCGGCTTGATAACGGTAATATTTCTTTATATCGATGATGTTTCAAAGTCTCTAGACTATTTTAAACTAAAACAGAAAGTTCCTAATAGCTGTAATCTCTCTATAAACCTAAAAATCGTTTTAAAATTGATTACTGAAACTTCAATCAGCAGCATTTCTCTTATGGTGATAATCTCCTATAAACCTAAAAATCGTCTTAAATTTAGATATAGTGAAACTTTAATCAGAACAACATTTTTCTTATAGCAGTAATCTTTCTATAAACCTAAAAATCATCTTAAAATTGGCTATAGTGAAATGTGAATCAGAACAACATTTCTCTTATAGTGGTAATCTCTCTATAGAAGGAAATATCGTCTTAAAATTGGCTATAGTGAAACATCAATAAGAGCAACATTTCTCTTATAGTGGTCTTTTTTAATACTCTTATAACGGTATTCTTTTAATATCCGTCGTATAACGGCAATCTCTCTTTATATCGATGATATTTCAGAGTCTCAAGCATATTCAATATTATTAAAGTCACTTCCTTACACGGGTAATCTCTCTATAGCGCTAAAAGTCATCTAGCTTCTTCCTGATATACATTTCTCACTTTTCATTGCCAAATTCTATTCTAAGCCATTCCTCGTAAGTTTAGCTCATACGTATAAAAGTAACACCGGGTCGATGATGCGTTTTCTGTTCTTTCACCAAACTCTCTCTCTCTCTCATATACAAACCGTGTGCAGTTTTTCTCCATGAAACTTCTCTTCTCCAGTTTCTTTCTAGCTAAACTCTATCGTGCACATGGCACATGTTAGTACCTAGCTTTGGAAATATTTGTTAGAAGGTCGAGCAAAGGATTCCTCTCCTCTCAGTAGTACTTTAAATGTGAGTCTAGGCAAAAGGCTCACGAGTGCCTCTTTACTTTAGTGTGGCTAACTTATATATATACAACATTCTCAAAATTGCTACTGCTAACCTTTATTATACACTAGCAATTTCACTGCAGTTCTTTTTTCATTTTCTCCATGTGCTTTCATCTCTCCAGTGTATCTTTACTCTATAGCGCTCTGCATATGGAATACTTTTAGCTTAGAAATGCCTCTCTCACTATAATTCAATGGGCTCTTCATTTTTGTTTAGAGTGAGTCGAATGAACTAATTTTGAGAAATGAGTGACAAGTGCCTGTTGTGATGTGAGTGCATTATAAAGTTGAGTAAAATGGAAGTAGTTCAATTTATTCAAGAGGTCTCAGTATTGTTGCGTGAGTGTTGGCCAGGATTTGTTGCTGATGCGAAAAAGTTTGATATAAGGAAGCCTTGTTGTGGATGGAGTTTGCAAAATGGGATTTTGGTACTTGGAGTAATTGATGTGGTAAGGAGACAGGAGGAAATTAAAATGAAGTAGATGATATGTGAGATAAGATTTTTATATGTGATTATTGTGATTAGCTCTGTGGCATCTTTGGTGTTCTTCCATTGATTATTTTGCTGACGTACGTCACCGTTTTTAAAGAGTTTATGCGGAGTCTTCGTGAAGATGAGAACTTGAAGCCTCTTGACTCTGCTAAAACGGTGGAAAAGTCTTGTAAGTTAAGACATTATCATTTTTATATCTATGTTATAAGTACATGTGATAGAGAAGAGAGGAGAAAGTTGTACAACATTTTGTGCTTTGATTCTTCTTCAACAATAAAGTTCGGTTGGAAAAAAGTTTTCTTTTGAAAGTGTGGAGAAAAGTTTTTATAGAGAGTAGTATAGTATGTCGTTGTAATCTAGATTTCATAGAGTTGCAGAGGCTACGACATATATATAAATATTAAGGCAAAGAACTCTTGAATAATTTAAGCAGACTACTTGCTTCATTAATATAATATTTATTAAAAATCTTGTGCTAATGAAAAGGAAAGTTGACACGTAATCTAGATTTCATAGAGTTGCAGAGACTACGACATATATATAAATATTAAGGCAAAGAACTCTTGAATAATTTAAGCAGACTACTTGCTTCATTAATATAATATTTATTAAAAATCTTGTGCTAATGAAAAGGAAAGTTGACACGTTTTTTTATATGTATAGTAAGTTTAGGCTTTAGATGTTAGAAGCTACGACATAAGCTCAATATTTTGAAAATTATTGCTTCAATTGCTAATATAATTTTGAGCTAATGGAGAAAGTCTTAGGAGGTTAGAATGTAGATTTATTAAAGGCTACGACATAATTATTTTAGTACAGCATTATATCAACGTTAGATAAGTTAGAGGCTACGACATAAGCTTAGTGCTGACAACTTTTTGATTTTGACAATTGCTTCAATGAAATTTCCTGTTAGCAAGTCTTCCGTTTAGAATGCTAGAAGAAAAGTTATCTATATCATTTATGTCGCTGTAACTTTAGTTTAGTTAGATATATTGAAGGCTACGACATATAAGCTCTGGATGTTAATAAGTGTAGTCTACATGAATTATGTATTAGTTACAGGAGATGATGTGGTGGTTGATGTTGTGATTTGTTGTGCACTAAATGTCCTTTATCTATTGTAGTTACGCTGTTTCTAGCTATTCTCTCTGTGACCGTGTGTATTTGTCTCCTGGAGTTTCTGGCATTGTTGTTACTAAATGGTTCCAAAAAGGTTGCTCAATAACACTATTAATTTTCTCTATATATAACTTTCTTTCTACTTCATATATCCATTTCTATTAGCCTCTCCTCCTTTCACCAATGCATCAATCACTTTTTACTTGCTGCAAGTCAATCTAATTTGTAACTGTCATATCGTAGCTTAAAGTCGATTTGCTTTACATGATCTACATCTTGTCATATAGTCTATAATGGTTAACCCAAAAAATCACTGATATATGGAAACTGCTATAGAGAGTATAGCGACTCTATATAAAGTGGAATCTGTCTATAAGAGTGCCTGTCTTTGACAATATTCTGTCTATAACGGTGACTTTTTGAAGTCTCCAGGCTTAAAGCCTATCTAAATACATTATATCGGTTCTCTCTATAACGGCTCTGTATATAAGAGTATTCTGCCTATAATGGTGTATTTCTACTCAATGTTAGGAAAAGTGGCTCTCTCTATAACGGTAATTGAACAAAAAGGATATCTTCAGTTGGCATTTTTACATTTTCTGGAGAAAGAGTTAGTGAAAGTTCTGGAAAATTGTGCTGGATATCTGAGTAAGACAATAATTCAGATCTTTGGAACGTTGAAGCAACTCAAGCCAATGCTACGAGTTAATTGACTATGTAATTCAGCATTCTGATACAAAAAAGTTCTCTATAACCGTTATGCACCTGATTTCTTCCTAATACCGTTATAGACAAACTCTGCTTATAAGAGTGTTCTCTTCTGACAGATTCCACTGTAATTTCGTTGACTATTGTAGACTGCTTTTTTGCTATTGCTATTTTTTCTACTCTTGTGTACTCACGTCACATTTCACTTTTATGTTTTCAATTTGGAATTCTTTTTACGTTCGTGTGCTAAATGTCAACAGTTGCTTCAAATTGCATGCAATTCTCAACCTTGCTCATTTTATATCTGTCTGCATTCCTTCATTTATTGTATAGCTTCGACATTGAAACCTATACTAACATTTTCTCTTAAATGTAAAATTAACATTGGCATTTCAGAGCCATAAATTCTTTTTTTTCATTAGTTCAAATGACCTAGTATGTCAAATCTGATTATTCGTTCATTTTTCCAGAAGACGCTTCTCAAATGTTTCGTGTACTGGAAACTCTCCGTGATTTTCATGATTGTATTTCTGTTCGTCGCATCAGCAATCATCATTCCTCAACATATAATCCTGCTCATCATTACTGGAATTCTACTTATTCTATTCAAAGTCTATGGATTCTATATCACTAAACTTTACGTAGCAAGTATGGACTCCCCTCCAGCAGACACTGTGGCTACTATTTATGAAATGGAGGAACTAAACAAGTCTACTGTTGTTGACAACAATTTAGACCGGCTGGATAAAATGGATAAAATCCAACAGATTTGAAGTGGACGACTAAATATATAATCACATTATCAACGTACCTGTTTACAGTTTACATATATATATACTATAGAGTATTATGATTAACTTTATATACTATATACAGATATAGATAATCTATATATAATCACATTATCAGATATATACGTAAAATATCGACAATATTCTCTCTCTCCCTGACGCATGATGTTCCTTCCGATAATCACAACACACAAGTCGCACACACATTAAAATTAAGTAGAGTGACTCTGGATTTGATTTTAAGTTCTAAAGTACAAAGTTTTTCTTCAATGTATAAAAAGTAACTAAGAAAAGACGTTAAAGCCTATTTTGAGTATATGACACTATGACATTTTAG
>VCNE01000734.1:0-33081 GCA_009869805.1 Oncopodura yosiiana | reverse complement strand
TGGACTTGATGGAATTAGACAACATCAACGACGTGATATTAAATTGGCTAAACTTTTTGAACAACTTTTATTAAGTGACTCTCGTTTTGAGCAAATTGGAACAGTTCGTTGTGGAGTATGTTGCTTTCGACTCAAAGGTTCAACTGAAATGAATGTCAAACTATTAGATGCAATAAATACATCAAGAAAAATCTTCATGGGTCCAACTGACTTTAAAGATAAATACGTTCTTAGATTTGGAATAATTAATGAATTTCTTGTAGAAGATGATATACGCTATGCATGGCAAGTGATATCTGATTTTGCAAGTGAGATTATTCATTTGTATGAAAATGATATATTATTAGAGACTCCGTCACTTTTGGTTCTCGCATCTCAAAGAGAGATTGATGACAAGCGTGAAATTAGTGAAGTTGAGAAAGAGTCAATTGTCACTATTGTGCAAAGTGTACATCACTAGTAGAATGAGCAAGACTCAAGAAACTATTATTAAAAGAATTAGTCATGTTTCTAAATTGATGGGCTCATTGGATGATTTAGATCTAACTGAACATCCAGTAACTTCTGGCTCTGGATCTGGTCATGTATCTCTTGTTAAAATTTTTTCAAGATCTACTACTGATGTATTCTAAACCAAAACCAAATAATAAATAATGTAAAAATAAGGGATTCTTCATATTATTTACTCATCGAAACATCAAGGTAATAAATAATCTCAAATGTAAACAACAGCGAAAGTGATATACACCCATTTAATTTCCTCTCTTTAATTATCATTACATAAAAATCATTAAATATGCGATAGTGTGTCTTCTCTTATTGTAATTATAAGAAACTTGTGTCAACTTGTGTATATGTACTAAAGAAGAAGGATGCAACTATATGGTAGTATACTTATATACCGGAAGTAATTAAAATGACATAGAAAACATTAAACCTTCTTCATATGAGTTCTTATTAGCTTGAAAAGTAGATAGTTAAGTGTACGTGTAACATCTAATCAGAAATCAATTAATGAGTAGTAGGAGCAAAAGTGAAACTACAATTCATTCTGTCTTCTACATGACACTAATGTAAATCCCAAAGTCATAAAAATTAAATGCTTTTTTCTCTCTACTTGTGTGTGTGTAACATATATCTTAATTGAAGTGAACTCTATATAAAACAGATTTCATATTTATATATACATATTACAATACCGATTGTAATTTATGATTTGATATCACGATGAGAATTTCGCATAAGACGTGACACTAACATTGAACCAACGGACATGGGCAATTGTCGGCATTGACATTTTCCTATTTGACTCTCCATTTTTCTTAGTACATTTTCCTTCACTCCACATGATATCATCTTTGAAACTGAAATTGAATGAGGGTGATAAGAGGAACAACAAACAAAGGTCATTGTCAAAGCTTAACATAGAACAAAATTGAAAACAATTAGTTCCATTACTACAAAACTGACAGCTCAACAAGAAAAAGATGATCTAGTATGCAACCAACGTTCACAACAATGCTCTAGTCTCACGTATCCCCATTGTGACACATTTTTCATTTATTACTACAAGAGAAAAAAAACCTGAGTGAAACCTTTATGACATACACTAACATATATAATGACAATACATGACTAGGAAAAAAAACTATTTACTGTACATTACAATTAAAAAACAATTAAACTTCCTCTCCTCACATGTCTTTCTAATCATCTGTCACGTACATATAATAAGACGACAACAATTTCTTTTGCTTACAGAGAATATAAGTCAATTCACATGAAAAAAGCTTATAGAAAATGATAGTTTTGAAAATGTTATGATGCTGCACTGATTATAGTTTGAACATTGCCAACATATATAAATGTAAGTGAAATGATAACTAGAAGGGTGTTGTATCTAACTGCGTTGAAAAAATGCATAGGAATATGTATCATTTTAATATCTTATGACTCTTTGCAAAAAGGAGCTAGAGGAAATATACTCCTTCGTGAGCACCGTTCATAATAAAATAAAAAAATAAGCAACAGCTAGAGTTGAAATACAGATGTACAAAATGTGAATTTAACATTAACACTCACTCCTCTATGAAACGGAAATGAGTTTGCTTATTATAAATGTAGTGTAGAAGTCAGAGCATTTTGGCTAAAAGGTTGAGTGAATAATATACTTTCTAAATGCCGACAAGGCATGTTTGTTAGATTATGAGTCATGATTACTATTGCAACTTACTCTTGCATGATTGTACTACGTCTATATATATGCTGAATGAAAAATGAGTTTAAGAAATATAATTGTAATACAACATGAATGTCATGTCAAGACAAAATCTCACAAAAAGACTCATTGGGAATTTCTGAATCTTGTGATACGACTTAATCTCTTTTTTTTCTCTTTTCTGTTCTATGCACTAAAGAGCTTGTAGCTGTGAATTGTGATTTGAAAGTACAAGTGCTAGAGTACAGTATATACTCTAAAGTTTTGTAAATGTAAAACAGTACAGTTTATTCAAGTGTGTAAAAATGCTGTTACAATATGTATAAGAGACGACGATATAGCGCTTAATATTCAGCTTCTTAGATGATACACTATACAATTATTTTATATACTAAAGTATATTACAACAATGAACGAAAATTTCACAATAACAATTGTATTACTTTAAAATATTGTAAATATTGAAATCATTAATATCTATGATTCTTATTGAACTGTAGGAAATTAAGAGAGTGGCTGTAATCCACCAAACTCAAAGCTAGTTTCAGTTTCTCCTTTCAACCTTAGTGAATCTTTACTAGGTTGACTTTGAAATGGTTTAAGTTCCGGTGTTAGAATACGACTTTTAGGTGCTGGTGGTGGATTATCAAAGGTTTCTTCCATTGCCACCAAAAGAAGACCTCGATCTTGTCAATGCTTGAAATTCTCTATCATTATTACTAAGATTAGCATTGCCATTGGTGGCAGTCTTGGAATTATCATTAGGAACTAAAATTCCTTTAATGACTCGAGCATTTCTCCATGTGAAATACTTGTCATTCTCATCATCAGGCACACGACGTCCAACAATTACTTTAACACCTAAAATTAATACAAAATTGCGCATTATTTTGATATTATTTATATGTATGCTTATTATTTAATTCTCAAACCTTGAATATCAACAGTTTGTTAAACTTCTTCCTCGTTTTCCATTTGTTGGCCCCGTTGTAATTCTCAAGGGTTGTGAGCGAATAACTGATGGTGGTGGAAGTTTCAGATTGTTGACATTTGGATTAGCACCATTCAAGGAATTTGATGGGAGCTCTGACACTGAGGATGATGAAGCAATGGCTCTTTGATATGGTGCACGATTATTATTAGAAGATGAAGAAGTAGCTACTGTAACTTTATTATTATTATTATTATTTCCTAGATTAAATGACGTTTTTGTAATTAGTGATGATGCTGGTACAAGAACTCGAGCTTGATTATTGTTATTAGTGCTGCGGCCTAACTGAAAGCTGGTTTCTTCTGGAAATGTGACAGCTCTTGAAGCTCTAGGAACATCACGAGCTATTTGTACATTAGCATTAGTTGCTAAATCTCTTCTCAAAACATCAAAGTCAATGGCACTCGGTCTAAAATCAGATCTTTTACTAATAACCTGTTGCTCCTCCTTTTGAATTGGACCACTTGTTAGTGACTCAATTAGCTTGGCAATAGAAAATTGAAGAATTTTATCTTCTCGAGCTTGTCGTAGGGAAGCGGAAAATGATGATTGTTGTGGAGTGTCAAAGTCTCTGACGGGTAGAGCTGTTGAGAGTGATAGTGATAAGAACAGTGTGAAAATAACTGTTAAAGCTCTTCTATCGCAGAATCCCGAGTTCAGTTTTCTTTTACTGCAAGGTGGTGAAGTCGAGGGCATTTTGATAAAGTTTCTAGTAACACTAATCTCTGTTGACTCCTGTAATGAAAAAGAAATTATGAGTTGAGATTTTGTTTATGACAACTTTCAAATGATAGTTTCTCAATAAATTATTACCTTTATAATCCTTATAGAAATGTAGCAATTACTTTAACCACAGAATTGAACTATTACAAAACTCTCCAATTTTTTTTGCCACTGCCAATATGCCAGTAAATAACAGTCGTTGACTTTTGAAATTTTAGCTTATACTTTATGATAGTGATATACAACTCTTGAGAAGTGACTGTTCTGAAATGTCAATTACCAAATGGACGTAATATTGAAATCACATGAACTTTAGTAGAAGAATTGATATTAGTTTTCAAACCGCAAGACTCGTATGTATACAGACACAGGACGAGAGTGAGAGCGAATAGAACTGTTAACAATTCAATTCCTACCACAATAATACTCTTTGTAACAATGAAACCAAAATACTAATTTTTCATATGCGTACACTGTGTATATATGTATAAGTATTGCTGTTGTCTGTAGAACTGCAATAACACTAGTACACTACTGGCACACTGTAGAAATGCAACAGAGTACGGTGTGAAATTTTTTCTCTTAAGGCAAAAGTACTGATGAGAGAAGCAACGTGGTGATGTTGTTGTGGAAAAAAGAGCGAAATGGGTCACTTACCTTTAGCATGAGTTTACTTTACATGAGAGAGCAAGTGAGCAGCTTTAAATGGTTTTCCTTGTAATATAACAANTGGAAAAAAGAGCGAAATGGGTCACTTACCTTTAGCATGAGTTTACTTTACATGAGAGAGCAAGTGAGCAGCTTTAAATGGTTTTCCTTGTAATATAACAATACTCTATAGTTATATACCTAAAGCAACCACAAAACTCGAGTTTTATATATATATACCATCATCTTACCTTGCTTTACCTTCTTCAGAAAGAGAAATTGGTTTGACTATATATAATCCATCGTCATCATCATCATCACTCTGCTTTAAAAATGTTTTGTATGCCACTAGAGCGGCTTTAAATATAACATCATATTTTTCTAAGCTTAAACTAACAAATAATAATTTAATGCTTGAAATATATTAAAGAATTAATAAAAATGTAGATATTGAAGATTGGGCATTTACAAGTAGAAGGTGGGTGCTGAAATTACAGATATACAATAAATAAACTCGTTATGATGATGATGAAAAAGACTTCTATATTAAGTGGGATAGTGTAATGATTTTTATGCTAGATCCAATTATGATGATGATGCCGTGCTGCTCCAGTTCTTGTTGCATTTGACACAATGAAATTATCGGAAAGGTCAGCTGGCATTGTATTTATTACCGTCCTGATTGTTTAGATGAAGTGTATTTGTTATAAGCAAGAGTATCAAATATAAAAAAAGTTGGTGCATGCAGTAGTAGCCTATAAAGCAACTCTATATGATTGTTTATGACCCACATGCAACAACAAGTTGACGAATGGTAGAAGAGTAATGTGACAACAACAAGCGATGTGATGATGACAATGCATTATAAGTTAGTAGAACTAAATTTACTAAATGGTTGAGGCAATACAGACTCTGTTTTACTTTACCTTGTCTAATTCGTTCTCTTTCCTACATGTGCGTAGAAGGGGAGAATAAATAAAAAAAGCTTATTTTTTGCGAGTGACAATGAGCTAAGCAAGTATAGAGGAGAATGGTGTAAGAAAAGACGTTGCAAATTCAGTTCTACAGATGACTTGGATTTAAGAAGAGTAATAGTTATAATAATGGTGCCAGAGGAGCAAAGTCAACTGAATAAGTCATATAATCTTATCATGGTATAGTACCAATTTATTTGGTTTGGCTTTTGTCATGCAAGTGTTACTTTGGCTTTTGAAACCGGTGACAATTTGCAATTCACTATACTGCTACAGTTTTTTTCAGAAGCAATAGTAATGTCTATATAGTGTTATATTGCGATGTCATATCGTAGTAGTTTTTCTATTACACATTTGCTTACAAGGGAATGATACAGGATGAAAAATGCTAATTTTGATAAAAGTCCAAAGAGATTTCTTCAGGATCAAAAATATTTCTAAGGTATAAAAAATCAAATATTTTTAGATTTGAACGCCAATAGGAATTCTTCAATGTGAAAACATCGTTTTTGCATACAAAATTTAGTTGAATACATCATTATACTTCATGATCCTATGTATTTGAATATATGTTCTATTTACTCAGCGTTTGCGATGCTGTATCATTCCCTTGCTATAGATTCAACTTACATTTTTGTTTTTGTAATTGATAAAAAAAGATAGGTATCGTTCTATGATCGCTTTATCAATTGTAACACTTTGTAGATATATATATATTTATGCATGTATAATTTACATTAGACATATGTTCCATGCAGTAATTTGTTAACATCTTCTTTTAACAAAATGAAAGAATAAGTGAGAATGCCTTCGAGAGTGAGCACTATATAAATACTTCAATTGTTAAAAAATGACGTGATACTTTCCTTCTTACAAATTGCTACATTCAAAACAGAACAAGGACACAAAAGACAAATCACGATTGTTGCGAAAAAGAGACATTGACATTGTCTTTGCTTTTAGAGTTTTTAGAGAGAGAGAGATTGTTAGATTTATGTGGAAACATGCTATATATCTACTTTGTCCTATTTTTTAATCTCAAGTTCCTCTTCTTCCTATATAGTAAATTAACATTGGCATCAAGAAGATGAAATCAGTATATAAGAAGAGCAAAAAATAATATTCTATTTGCAATTTACTTTAAATGGTGAAAGTGTATGTAATATTATATTGTAGTGAAGGCAGCTAATCAAATTTGTTTCATGCAAGGAAAATTACAATTTTGCTCACCACAAAATGTTGCCTTTATATATGAGTATGAGTGTAGTGAGATGAGCTATCATAATTTGTTGTAGTGGCAGCTATAAGCCTAGATTTACGGAAGATGAAATTAGTGTGAGAAATGTCAGAGATGCTCTAGTGATTTTATATGTCGCATGTTTTGCTTTTGTCGCATTGTACTTTCTTATTTTATCTTCTTACATTAGCTAATTGTTGCATTCATTGTCGTATACAATTTTGTACTTGGCCTTCACCTTCCGTATCTTTCTAAAGGTAGACATTTTAAACATATTATTATTTATTTTTATATATACTAGTAATACTTGAAATACAGTAAAATAATAAGAGGAACAGTTCCTCTGAGGAACTTAAAATTTTTTCTTCACATTATCTCGAAGCCAAAGATACACAAACTTCACTTAAAGTTTCAAGAGCTTCACAGTTTCTTCTCTCATTCTAAATTTCTGTACTTTGCCAAGTGGAGTTCTTGGAAATTCATCACGGAATAAAATATATTTAGGAATTTTAAAATGAGAAATTTGCCCTTTACAAAAAGCTTTAATTTCATCTGAAGTAAGAATTTGTCCATCTTTAACTTGAATCCACACAGCAGGCTCTTCCCCCATTCTCAAATCAGGAACACCAAAAACATTTGCATCACTTATTTTTGGATGAGTTCTTAAGAAATCTTCTACTTCTTTTGGATAAACATTTTCACCACCACGATTTATCATTTCTTTAATACGTCCGACAATCTCTCCATGGCCTGATTCTCGCATTACAAACACATCGCCAGTATGAAACCATTTAGAATTCTCTAATACTTCATTGGTTTTTTCGGAATCCGCCCAATAATGTTGCATTACGTTATATCCACGAACACAGAGTTCACCTTCTTTCCCAATTGGTACGATTTGACCTAATTTATTTATTAATTTAATCTCAATGTGATCTGTAGGATAGCCAACACAATCATTAGAAGGGAGTTGTTGCTCATTATCATTTTCTTTTGAATGATCCATTTTGTAAATGTTTTTCTGTGTCTAATAAATCTTCTGGCAAACTGGCAAAGGCGCAACAGATTTCTGTCATTCCGTAATTGTTCTACAGAAACAATTCTCTAATTAATACAAAAATAAACAAATTCTTATATATTTTAATACACTTACATAAATATGTTTGAATGGTAATTTGGTTCGAATGTCTCTCAGTAATTGACGAGAACAAACTGCTCCTCCAGTCATAAGAGTATGCAGTGAATTTAAATTATAATCCCCCTGTTCTGAAGTTTTGACCAAATCTGTCACCATTGTCGGAGTTCCTATCAGGATTGTGCATCTGTAAATACATTTGTAAATTTGAAATGCATTACAAAATTTTATACATTATAATAATTATATACCTCTCTTTTTCTGAAACCTCTGCAATAGCTTTAGAGTCATATCCATAAGAAGGAAATATAACAGCAGAGCCATAATACAACGAAGATAGAGAGCCAATTAGACAGCCATAAACATGAAACAATGGTACTGGAAGACAAATTCTTTGCTGTGAACTTAGCATGAGTCGTTTGCCAACAACAATTCCATTATTAACTAAACTGTGATGAGTAAGGCACACAGCTTTTGGACTTCCAGTAGTCCCTGATGTGAAGAAGAGAGAGCAAATGTCATCAAATTGAATTACAGAGGTATCCAATTCATTTGTGAGAATGTTATTTGCTCCTACATCCATAACGTGAGCAAAAGAGTATGTTCCTCTATAATATAGAAATTAGAGTAAATAAATTTTTGTTACATTAATTAAGATGGTTTATTAAAATTTACTTGAGATTTGGCTCAACAGAAATCACTAATTGCAAATCTGGAGCCTGAATACTTTTCAAATTGCCTGGTTCACATTCCGCAACTTGTGGAATAGCTCTGACCAAAATATCATAATAATTCTGTGAGCGAAACGGTTTAGAAATGACGAGACACTTGATTCCAACTTTATTAATACAGTAAAGAAGTTCCCGACTTTGATAAGCTGCATTAATGCAAACCTGCATAAATAAAAAGGAAATTAGTCAAAAACACCTTGTAAAGGGAAAGCCCCGATATTATTGTCTCAAGTTCTCACCAAAACAAGTCCAGCTTTCCAAGCAGCCAACTGAGTAATATAATACTCATAAGTATTAACACTACAAACTCCAAGACGGTCTCCTTTCATCATTCCAAGACCAAAAAGTCCTCTGGCCATATTATCCACATCATCTTTAAGTTGTCTGAATGTTCGACGTACTCCTTGAAATGGAACTATAAGAGCTTCCTCATTTTCATAGTGTAAGGCTGCTCGATCTATTAATTGTCCGATTGTCATTCCTATTAGAGGATGTTGACCAGGAATACTGAAATAACTCATTTTCTTTTCTTGTACTCCAGCAGTACAGCCATTTTCAGAGCATCCATCGTTCTTCTCTTCTTTTCTGTAAATTGTGTCAAAAAATTGCATAAGTTAATTTATGACATAGTATAATGTTAACATAGATTGTGTTCACAAATGTGCACGCACGACGAGACTTTATTGCTGCAAACCGGTTCTTGTAATTTAATTAACACTGCGCACTGTTATTTGTCAAATGTGCACATAGATTGTAAGAATCTTTATCTTTAAAGACTCTTTACTTCCTTCTCATGTAATATGCAATAACAGTAAACTTTTGACAATAGAAGAATGATATATCAATACAAACACAGACTTTGGAACTCGCTTTTAAGATACATAGATCGTATCGTCTGAAAACCTCTGTCCTTAAAACCGTTCTTCAAAATGCACAAGTTTATTAAAAATCTTGTATATAAGATTGGATTATTCAACATATTAAATAATTTCTGTCGGCATTGAGCTTTGAAATATTTTTTTACTCTGAAGAAGTGTCGATTTTGAAGAACTCTCTTAGGAATAGACTTTTGTAATGGTCTTCAATTGAATAAAATTATTCCCATCAAAATCAACGTTTGCAATGATGTATCAATTCTTACTTAGAATGTTTGTATACCTGGCTAATGATTTAACTTCCAGAGTTCTCATCCTAACGAGATTGAGAGTAAGTGTCAAAAATATATGTTCAACTTTATGAACCACTGATTATATTTAGAACACTGCTAAATATTAAGTCACAGCTCCTGAGCTCAACAAGAGTTAAGCTGAGAATTCAAACTACTCTGACAGGTTTCCAGTGCTTTTATATACTCAAGACAAAAAGTGAGACAACAGTGAGAGATACAGCACGTAGTAAAAAGTAAATTCCCATGATTATCTTACTAACACGTATATAATATCAATTATGAACTCTGTCAATGACTAACACTAGTGAAGCGCATATAAGAAAGAAGAGATGAGCAGCCAGAAAAAAAAAACTTCTTCAATTACAATTCTTTATACAGAGATGAAAACGAGTTTGCATATATAGCCAACGAAGCTAGTAGAGAGAGAATGTTTATAGCTATTATGATAATAAGTGACTTATTCCATTCACTCAATGCTAATTTTCATACATAATAATTTCATGTAGTAATATGAGCGAATACCAGTAGTAGTTGTATTATGAGCACTGTTGTTAAGTCTCACCTCTAATTGTATTGTGGCTTTAGATAGATTATTGTTGTCGATGAGAGAGAGAGAGTAATTTATCTTTATTTTTTTCTGGAGAGATGTTGTAGTAGTTATTAGGAAATATCTTGTGGTGAAGACTTTTGACTTTTGATTCTACTTGAAATGACATTGAATTCAAATTTCAAGTCCAAAAATATTGACCACAATAAGAAGATAGAAAAAAATACAAAGGGAAATATCTTTTCAACAAAATATGATAAACTGTAATAATCTGACAAATAATAATTTTTTAGCACAGTAACTAGCACCAAAATGCCAAAAAAACAACTCTGGCCATTTTGAGCCAATTAGAAATTGGTAGCTAATGTTATAACTATGTTAAAATTTCAGTTATAATTTCCTTGTACTCCATTGTACTACCTTGCTTTCTGTCTGTGGCTCTCTGTGGGTCATTACATAAAAAGCTCTTAAATAATTTGGCAATGTTAATAGGATATGGTAAATATAATATGCTCTGCTAATTACTAATGAGTGCAAAGTGTAGGATGAAGTAATAGTATTTTTTATAGGGCGCTAACCTAACCTGTCTGCATTATGTTTCCATTGAGTGTAAATTCCGGTTAATACTATTGGAATATTGTAACAACCTGATCTACAGTGCTTAAGATTTTGACCTTGGTGCAAGAAAACAACAATTGTCTCACACGAGTGAGAAAAATGGAAATTCTATAAAGTCTCACTCCAATATTGTTGTTGTCACATGTCAACCTTTTTTTCTTCTTTGCAATGTATATATGTATGTGGACGTCACACTTAATCTCAGAAGTTCATTTCCAAATCTTCCAATGAAATTTTGAACGATTATTATTATTATGACAGATGCAATATATCAAAATCTGGTGATGTACCATCGCTGTAGCTAATTAAAAATCACCTTGAGACAACAAAACGGAATAATCCAAGTATATACACATCATGTGTTAATTAGTTAAAACCCGAAAACATCACTTCTTCCATTGATATACTACTAAGCATCTAAGTATTTAAATAAAAACTAATTATCAGAAGAGAATTGACACATTAATAAAAATTTGAAAGTAAACTAAATATAGTATCTAAATAATAAGTTCTGTCAAGGTTATTCTTCTCCTCTGTTAATTCTGTGAAGATGACACTTTATGACTCTCCATTGTTTCAACTCTCTTGTATATTAACTATTGCCATTTTTTACGCAAGTTTATATGGGAATAAGGATATATAGCATGAAGACAATGCAAAAAACAAATTTATCATTGCCATTGAAAATATATTGAAATTAAAATGCGACACACAACACGAGCTATACAGAATTTTTTTCTTATGTAAGTGTTGACGTTGAGACTTAAAGTTACTACAAGACAAATTGATAGATTAAAACTTTCTATTGTTGTAATTGACACCAATATATTATTGCACAAGTGTATATTATTATTACCTGCACATGATGATCCAATTTGAATAGGCAAAATTATTTCTTATTTTACGTAAACGCTCCATATGAAAAAAATATCACAACACGGCTTCTTTATATATACACTTCCTAAATTTAATATTCCTTCATGTCAGTTTGTAAAATTTACTTCAGAAACCGTTATAAGACCACACGCTATAGTATTCTCAAGAAAATATAATTGAAATTTTCAATTGGACTTAAATTAAGCTAGGTTAGGTTTATACAAGTTGGTCAACTGATATAATATGAGAACATGTAATAAAATAAATTTGTAGCTTTGTTTGCACAAGTAATAATAACATTACATATATAGGATATATATGAGAGATAGCAGAAAAGATTTAGGAAATGAAAGTGTGAAAGTTGCAAAAGGGGTGTAAAATTGCATAAAGTTTTATGAACGTATTAACTCTTTGAGTAAATACGTTAGTGTATTAGTAGCCATCAGAGAGCAAAGTTCATCTCATACATGAAAGAACAACAATTGCATTGCATGTGGAAGTGCATTGAAAACTATTATTAGAACAACAATCTGCACAAATATCATAATTCCGCATATATTAATATTCTTTTCATACACTGATTATTTATCTTCAGTTTTTTTGCCTCCTTGACTTATTCCTTGTTTTTTTATCCACAAACAGTAAAATGTATAATAGCAGGTTATATATTCCAAGCCACATAATTTTTTAATCGCTCCTTCAAAAATATCATTGCCATTTTGATTATGTCAGAGTTATGCAATGAAACATAAAATTGCTCCAGTCAATATCAAATTTTGATACCTTATATAATTGCGAAGGACAAGAGCTCTATGTAATTTCTCTAACATTGTGGTTTTAGAAATGTTGTAATACGTCTTGTAAATTTTACTAAACTAGATAATATTAGCTCTTATATGCGTCTATAAGGAAAACCGGCTTGAAAATAATTTTGTTTATCTCATTTTTTTCTACTAGCCTTTTAAAAATACATACTAAGTAAATATATACAAATTTACTAATTAATCATCCAAGTACACATATGAGTATTATAGTGACTTTTCTGTTGACTTTTAAAGTGTCTTTAGGTATCCCAATTATCTACTTATATATGACAAGAGAGTACACCTGAGTAAAACTTTCTACTAAAGGAAAAAAAATTTTTCTGACAACTCTCTAGTATGACTTTAGTTTGGCACATTGAGACACAGGCGTAATAGGTCGTATAGAGTCTTCTCTTTTTTGTTGGATTCTGTTCTGTTGTGTCTACTCTAGTCTTGAACTCTGTATTAGATATATAGCTGCCTACTTACAAAAATATATTTCCAGTAGTATATAGCAGAAACAGCTCTTATTGATCGCCTTTTGAGCTCTATACTTCTACTCCTGCAATATACAGTTGAGACAATCTACATAGAGAACAGACGGGTATTATACACTACACCGTCAAGGAACTCGGTCAAAAAATTTCCTTGGGTACTGATGGAAATTTTGTAACAAAAATTAATTCAATTTTTTTACAACATGAAACTAACAGTTGTTGCTTGACGGTGGCTCGTCTTGTCTCTCTTAGCTCTCCTCGTGTAGCTGCTCCAAAAGTCAATTCATTATAATATTTTATAACTGGGTCGAGTCTACTAGAGAGTGATATACATAAAAAAAGAAGTGAACATCCTTATCAACTCATTTAGTCTACAAGAACCACCAAGGACAACATTTTGTACACATAGCAGCTGCATATTTACATATATACAATTTGTTGTTGGTTTGGTGGTACATGGAAGCTTAGTAGAAAAAGGAATCATCTCAATTCTCTAATTCAGTAAGATAATAAATAAATTCTCATATATTCTCTCTCTCACTCTCTGACTTGCATATATGAATGAAAAATAAAATAATGTTATGCTAATGCCATTTCTAAATAATTCTGTTTAGTATACAACACTAAGCTGATGGAGAAACTTGAAACTTCTGAAAGTGACGGACTTCGTCAACGTCATATAACAAATCAGACGGCCAGTGAAATTTTAGAAGATGATGACACTAAAGGCAACAGTTCTCCAGCCTGCAATGGATTTAGACCTAGTCCAAAAAAGAAGGTTAGTGAATTTATAAAAGGAGAGTCCACTGAAGAAGAAGAGGATGATGATGAAGATGTAAGTAATGCTACAACTACTGGGACAAATAATACTGGTAAAGAAACATTGGACAGTGGTGCTGAAGAAGATAATAATGAAGAAGAAGAAGAAGTAATTGGAAATAATACTGCAGAATCAACTCCGTCTCATAATAGTTATATAAGTGATGAAAAGAATAATAATTACATTCATGGAGATCATAATGATGGAGACTTTGAAGAGAATGAAGGAGAGGATGAGTATGATTATAGAAATGATTATGTTTTTGAGAATGGAGAATGGATTCCTAAAATTAGAGAGCCACCATCAGATGAAGGTATGTGAAAATTTATTTTTAGTGGAACAAATAATTAGTATTTATATTTTTTAGACTCTGAAGATGGACTTTTGATTCCTAGCATAGAAAGGCATGAAGGTATTTGGCCAAGTAATGGACTGCGTCTGAGAATCATTATGAAATGGAAATTATATTAGAGTTTTTTTTTGAAAATTTTATTTTATAGCTTTAGCTGGAATTGCTCATGCATTGTTGGAGAGTGCAAAAGCTAATCAGCAGGCATTTGAAGAAGAGAAAGAGAAAAGGAAATCTTTTACATTAGTTGATGAGTTGCTAACTTGGTGTGGAGCTGAGAGACAATTACTCAATTTGGGTGATATGCCTCGTAAGTTTGTTACATAAAGTTAATTAGATTTTAGATATATTACTCTAGAATTGGTCTTTAATATTCTTACAGTCCATCTTCAATTCAATAAGTTTGTACATTCTGGCTACCGACAAGTGTCTGGATTCAAAGAATGCTTTTTCAGTCTCTTTTATTTTCATAATGAAACTGTCAACATTGTCACTCATTGTAAGTCTTTTACTTCAAGCTTATATAAACAGGATCACAATAATTAATTATCATTCTTATATACAGTGGTGCCAATTGTATATGTGTTGCTCTTTTGGCAAACCATGTACCCTTGGGTAGAAATAAGTAAGAAACTTTAAAATCATAATTAGCTATGCTTTACATATTGACCTATTTTAATAATCTTTGCATGAATTTATAATTACAGGCCAACTTGGAAATAAATTTCTTTACATTCTTGGATGGACTCATATTTTTGCATCAATTAGCCCATGGGTAGGAAGCGTGATTTACCATCTTTTCATGAATCATATGGCCGGACCAAAATTTTATCAATTTCTATTGAGAATCGATATGTTTGGCATTTGGATTACAGAGTGCTTTGGTAAGAAAACTACAGAGCTTTATTTATAATTAGGTCGTACTCATAAATAAATATCTCTATGAAACATATACAGGAGCAATGACAAACTTGACTGCAGCAACATGGTGCTTATCCGCAGATATACAGACTTGGCTAATGGTTGCATATGGAGCCGCAACGGCCATTGGACTTCAACTGGCATTAACAGGTAAACAACAAGCAAATAATGAATCGTAATTCATCTCATAATTATCATTTACTTAATTAACAGCCACAAGTCCTATTGCAAGGAGAATTTGCTTTACTCCAGTTGTCACTTCAAGAGTCTTAGCTCTTGCTTTGAGACTGTCAAGTTATGGTGGAGGAAATCCATCCATTCTTCTACATGTCTTTTTACAGGTAAAAGAGAAAAAAAAATAAATAAGAAGCATTTATTTCCATAAAGATACACGCGTTTCCAGAAATTTTCCAAACAACGTAATATTATTTTTTATTCTCATTTACTGACACACAGTATTCTCTCTTCTCTTTTAAATATTTTAGTAGTAATAAATGTGAGAAACATGAAAAAGGTTGAACTTTCAATTGATTGTTTTGCCTACTTTATAATATTGTGCCATACAATTATCGATTTCTTTCCAAACGAATCAACAGATTTTTCTATCAACTTATATAATAGCTATAGCTCTATATATTATTATATGTAGTTTACAAAAAGTTAGCTCAAAAATAGCAAAAATAGGAGAAAAATTTGACATTGTGAAGAACATTTTATCTTAAATGTCAATATATGTAATAAATATTTATATTGTTTTTTTCTTCTCTTATAGGACATTATCAGCGTAATTGGAGGGATTATAGGCGTAATAAGAGTACCAGAGAAATTCTTTCCGGGTAGATTGGACTTCATCCTCAATTCTCATCACATTATGCACATCCTAGTCGTTTGGGCTGTGGTTCACATGCATTATGCTGCTCTTGGTGACATCAACTGGATATTGGGAAATTACAATCAGTCATCTTGCTCTGCAGAAGCTTTATCTGCTATTGGCTCTCGTAATTATACAGTAGTATAAACATGATGAGAGAGAGAGAGAACACGCTATAATTTATTAAAAAAATAAAATACATATAGTTATATAAAAAAAGCCTCTAATAAGAAGAATCTTGAAAATCGAACAACCTGATATGACTTGCTCTTATATAAATCTAGTCATCTAAAAAAATATATAGACTCCAAAATATATATATAAATAAAAGAAACAAACATATTTAAAACCGAGAAAAAACTATATAAACTAATTATAATTATACTCATAGATATGTAGAAATATAATACTATCGTGACGTCTAAAAATACATTTTGTAGAGTAGTAATTTATGTAGGTTGAGGATCTTTTGCTCTTGTCAACAATTGGTCACATATAATAATAGCAATAAAAAATATTATTATTGTATGTTTGATGTTTGATTTAGGTAATATTGTATAAAATCTTTGATGTGTAAAGAAAAAACTATTTTAGATCTCAATATTAATTTTATGATTGATGTCTGGATATTTTAAGAGTCAAAATGTGTGTTTGCTGCACAATCAGTCTGTATTATTTTTGTATTTAATTTTATTTATCTTGTCATTTTAGAACTATTTATAGTACAATAATAATAAACCTTGCTCCTCTTCAGACTAGAGTGCAAACATTTAATGGAAAAAATTCACAAAGTAGAGAATATAGTTTAGAGAAAAAAATAATATTTGTCAAAAGTGTCTCACTACTTTACTGGCTGGCTCAGTTTTATTTTTGTGAGCAAAATAAAAATATGCGTATCTAGAAAAAAAAATTATAATTGAGCTAAAAGAAATATGAAGAAAGAAACTGAAAGACATGTAAAAACTCAAATTTAATTTATAATTTTAGTTATTCCTATATAATTTTAGTATAATTTTTAAGGAAGAAGAAAATATGTACAAGGGAACATCACGGCGTCTGATCACACTGTCAGTTGTCACAGCCAAGAATTTAATTTTAAAATATTTTAAGTCTCTCATGTGTTACCTCATATACCTGTGTGATTGTAATTAAGAATAATATTAAATTAGTAGTAATACGTCTACTCTTAAGATTGAAGATGGGAACAGAAATAATTTAATTAGCTTTTATTGCCTTCAGGATATGTAAATTAAAATATAAATATAGAATTTTTTGTCTTTTAGTGCAACAAGTAAAATATGATCACAGATCAAAAGAAACCTGAAAAATAAATTATAATGTAATAATAATTTTACCTGTCTATCATCCATCTCTCTTTTTGCTTTTTTTCATTATTGTCATTATATCTTACATCAAAAAAGGTTTTACATTACACACTCTTTCTCTAATGACGCATATAAGACTCGTTCCATGAAATGAGTGAATCTCTTTTTTTTCTTCGTAAAATACTTTTTGAGTGCTTTCTCGCAATTTCTCGGATGTCTACAATTTATCTACCTACATGTAATGACGCAAAGAAGCCATTTCAAGAAATTACACCCAAGTTTCCTTTTATAAACTATGTATATATCTTCAAGATCACAAATGCAAATGCCAAATGTTGTAAGATCGTGTGAAGAAATTAAGGAAAGTTATGCAAAAATGAGTCATTCTCCCAGATTTCATAATAGAACGGTCATGAACAAAAAAAGCGTCTCACAGTTTCTCATAAGACTTCGCAGGAAACAACTCATTGAGTTTTGAGAGCGGAGCAAAAATACAAATGTGTCAAATTGTGTCCTCCAGCTGATCAGACACAAAAACTTTGACACAAACTAAATTTTTTATTTTTTTAGTCAGTTTGCAGACTTGGAAAAAGTTTTTCCATTTGGAGTGCACTGACTAACCATAAATTATTGTAAATTGGTCTAGCTAGAGGGAATAAGTGAAGTGAGCAGTGACGCAAACTCTGTTAGATGAATCGATAAAGATATAATATACAAAGTTTTTCTCTTTATAAGAGATAGGCTAGAGGTATATTATTATATAGATGAGAAGAGCAACCAACATCCATGTTGAACTACTTTCGCTTCTTGGCAAGAACTTATATTATTGCTACAATCCTTTTGTACGATATTATATTACGCGTTCTGTGACGTGAAATCTTCCTTTTCCAGTGCATGAACCCTGGAGAAAGAAAGAAAAAAATCTAAGAGCCATAAGACAAAAGTCTCATCTATAAAGGACGTCAGTAGCTGGAGACGACGAAGAGAAGGAAAAAAACTTTTTTGGAAACAAGTATTTGATCTGTCTTCGTGAGTCTGTGTAGGTACTATTATTGAACTTGTATTCTTTTATTGTGTTTGCGTAAATTTTTACAACAATATATTTAATCTAATAGATTTCTTCTGTCGATGTGTGCTGGAATAAGATTTAAAGGACGTACACACAAAAAAAACTATTATTGTTGACTCTGGACTTTTACTAAATTGTTTCTGTTCATCTTTGGATCTTCTATCTAATCCTAAACATTTTGCCATTAGTCACAGTCAGACACAATCACAATTTATTTGCTGACGTCAAGTGAAATAAGAAGAAGAATACGTGTTAGTTGTGTTGTATGTGAGAAGAAAAGAAATAGAGAGACCTTCCTGTTTTATTGATCTGGTGTGTTGTATTTTTTTTGTTGGAAGAGTTAGTAGCTAGTAATCAAGATTAAAAACGGAGGATTTTGAAAATGTCAGAAGAGACTAGTCTTCGAGATTGTGAAGCTTACGTTCAGAGGTGAGTATTATTAAAGAGTTTAAATTAAATCATATAGATAGAGTTTTGTAATTAATATTTTTGATATTTTGAATTCTTTTCAGACATAATATTCAGCAATTATTAAAAGATTGTATAGTTCAACTTTGTGTCCAACGTCCAGAAGATCCAATTAAATTTTTGAAAGAATATTTTCAACGACTTGAAAAGGTAAGAGTTGTACCTACTTAAATATATATTTTTTTATACTTTCTCACTAAATTGCTATTTTATATTTGACACTTGATGTCCTTCAAAAGAGTAGTTGAGAGAGAAGAAGAAAATCCTCGAATAGATTGTCACGAGAGAAATATAAAACTAAACTAGCAAATAAATAGTTTAGGTAGCCCACTCAAATATTTTTACTAAAATTATCTTTCTCGTAGTCTACCGAGATGTAACGAAGTAATCGAATTTTGTATGAGACTATTCCACTCTACATAGTCACACTACTACACATATGTTTTTCATATGTAATCAAGAAAAGAAAGATGAAAAAATATGCAAATACACAGATGCCGAATGCCTATAAAGTAAAATTATAAGTAGTAGACTCTGTACTGTAAACGTGCAAATGAAGCAAAAAAAAGTACAAGACTATTTTTAATACTTTCAGTATATATATACTTTTTTATAACCCTTTCCTTCGTCGTGTCACGATTAGATAAAATACCTATATAGATGATAAGTTCTGTTATATTTCATGTTTCGCATCCTTCATATTATTGCCTCTAATATAATATGTGTTCCAGCTTCTTCTTCTTACAAATTGTAAACTTCCACATATACACACACATACAAGTTCTTTTATCGGAGCAACATTTTATATGTAACTTTATGTATGTGTGTGTTTTCTTCTCTCTCTCCAAAGATTTTATTCTATATGTGTATCTTTCGGTTTGGCATAAAATAAATATCTCTCTTCATACATACACACACTACTTTATATTATACACATTGGCAACATTACATCACATAAGTAATCATCATCATCGTCGTTGTAGATATATATATTTAGTTGCTCTAATAAGTATAGCATTCAGTTCTCTCTCTCAGTATATATGGTGGTAATCTGTATCTCTGTATCCTCGAGAATCCAACAAATTCAGTTTGTTCCTCGGCAGTTGCTTTGAAGGACTATCTCTCTTATTTACTCTCTTTTCTGTAGAATCTATATACTCGAGTTATATATTTTATATTATATTGCCAGCCAGTGAGTGACGAACGAGAGTGGTGTTTTGTAGTATTTTGCCATTTACATTACAATTACTTTATTACTACATTCAACAACATTACATCACATAATACATTTCTGCTACTGATTAGTATTGTACACATATACGAAGTAGAGTGCTTTATACCTTTAGTTTAAAAATTTAATGGGGACAGAACTAGTTTAGCTTTGTTAGCTAGAGTTATGTGTGTTGAAGTGATGTTGAAGTACTTTGTACCTTTTTTTACTATTATTGTGCACTGCAAATATAGATTTCTACTCTAGGCAAACAAAAAGCAAATAATACACTGTATTATATATATATAGGGAAACATTATTATATAACATATAGTAGTAGTGGTAGTGGTGTCATATATAATAACTCTCTTATAGTAGAAGTCTCGTTTCATAGAAGTAAAACTTCTCCATGAGGAAAACCAAAGTCGTAAATTTAATACAGAAAATAGCTTAATATACAGTATAACAGCAATTTTAACCTCGTCGTTGATTTCCTTCAGTCACGTCACATTCACATTTTGCATTACATTATACTATATGTAGACTATAGCGAAAAAAAGTTAGTTGTACTCTCTTCTCTTTGGTTCGTGACTAAAAGAAGAGTGAAGTACTCGGCACGGGAGCTCATAATATATAGTGTTGAGTTCAATTGAAATAGCTGTTATCTTCAAGTACAATTACAAAGTTTTGTAAATAAATTGCACTTGAAAAGTCAAAGAGGAGCTAGAAAGAGAGAAAAAGAGTTTTAGGACATCTTAAAGAAGAAGAAGAATAGTTCTTTGGAGACTCTTTTGTTTCTATAAAACGCCTGCGCTTCGTTTTATTCCATTTGTGAGGAGATAGAGAGATACATTTGTATGTAGTTAGTAAATGTAATGCAACTGGCAAATAGTATATAGTAGAACAACATCAGTTGGTTTTCATAGTGCAAGATACATATATAAAAGTAAACTAAAGAAGAACTGAACTCCTCATGTCATGTCAGAAAATTGTGAATTATTCATGACTTGTTCACACTACTCTACACACAATTGTTTCTTCTCTCAAGAGAAGAGAGAGCCGACGACTTAGTTTAGTTTCAGTTTTCACTGTGCTCGTGGTTTGATTGGTAGTCAAAAAAATCAACTCTCGTCAACTTGCATTATTATTATTATTGCTATTTGACTCTTGGCAGTCACAGTACTTTGCACAAGCAGAAATATAGTGGTGTGTGTGTGTTTTACCTGTGAATTTTTCTGTCTTCTTTTTTTATTTTACTTTTTGACATGTCATGCAATGGAGTGACGCAACGTCATTTATAATCAGACTATCGTGATTAAGATTTATTACCATCAATTTACGTCTTTTTACCTTCTCCATTTAATTGCTTTGCAGCAATAAGAGAGTTTTTATAGTTTTATCCTCAATACATGTATATGAGGTTCGCTCACAGTTTCTCTTGAAATTTCTCTCGTGTTCCAATAATCTCTCTTCCCTGTTAAACTGTACATAGGTATTTTTAAAAAGAAGTCGGTCGTGTGTTGTTTAAAAACATCATTCATCATCATATTTACTACAACTACTTAAACTACTCTATATGTACAAGAAAAATTTTTGTGTTAATACGACGTGCCAATAAGAAAATTTCTTCCTTTAAGCATTCAAACTAGTATTATCTGCATTAACTCTAAAGTTTTCCACTGTCTATCGTCACAGCTGCATCAAACATTTTCTTATAGCGTGTTTATAATAATTATTATTAGTTGTGTACGGAATTTTAAAAGAGCTAAAGGGCATTCAATATATAATCAATTATATAGTTAACTACGCTACTACTCTCTTTCTCACCACAACGAAAAAAGTATTTCACTACACAAGTGCTAATAACATCACAGTGCAAAAATATTCATAATGGCAACGGTGAGTTTGAGTTTGTGATGCATGCGATGTTTGTTATAATAATGTTAATTTGTGATGAGTGGAACAAAATTAGAATCCATTTACTAATTGATTTGATTATACTTTCTGTTTTTTTTTGTACAGGAAGCCTCTGCTCGAGTAGTCATGCCTGAATTATCACCAGAAGAAACTGAAGATTTATCACCTTTACCACGAGGACCAGCACCACGTAGAGGTGGAATATCTGCTGAACCAGTCAGTGAAGAAGATGCCACAAGCTATGTCAAAAAGGTATGTTGATAATATATGATTAAAGAGAAAATTTCAAGTGACTTTTTCCTATCGACAGTCGAGCATAGTATATTGTAGAAAAAAGCAAACATTATTCTTTTTGTCTATCTATCTGTTGTTATCCTCTCTCTCTTTTCTGTGTAGCATGTGAAAGAGTAGATCATTTTTCTGTCACAAGAGAAAAAAGTCTTTTATATTATATTTTCTTTTCTTTTTTGTGGAATATCTGCTGAACCAGTCAGTGAAGAAGATGCCACAAGCTATGTCAAAAAGGTATGTTGATAATATATGATTAAAGAGAAAATTTCAAGTGACTTGTAGAAAAAAGCAAATATTATTCTTTTTGTCTATCTATCTGTTGTTATTCTCTCTCTCTTTTCTGTGTAGCATGTGAAAGAGTAGATCATTTTTCTGTCACAAGAGAAAAAAGTCTTTTATATTATATTTTCTTTTCTTTTTCTCCTTTGATCACAAATAATACAAAGAAAACAAAAAAATGGATGTCTACGTAAACTGACTGACAGAGTTATGTTAAGACCTTAGGAAAACAATAAGATATAGGTATTATATATGAGGATCACCATGTGGTAATTTGCAACATGACGTTTTGACATTTAATTCTCTTTTCGCAATTTTATGTATCCTTCCTGTCTCTCTGTACATTTTGTGTGTACACCTATATACAAGAGTAAAAGTAAAAAGAAGAGATCGATTTATATTACGGTTAGAAAAGAGACTACTACTTACTTTGACTTCTCAGGTAGACACATTATATCTACTTACTCTATGTGTATAGAATCGGAAGCTGAGCTACTGACTTATATATGAGCTGATGTTTTTCCCTTTTCCAACTTTCAGTCAGGTTTTTTGGTTTTAATTCAGTTAAAAAGTTCTCTTTCATGCTGTATATAGCTCTAGCTTTTCAGTTCTTTTTCTTCTATATATACTTAAGCTTATTCTCTCTAGCTGTTGTATGTAGGTATTGAGTAGTAGAGAGAAAGTAGAACTCTCTCTCTCTCTCTCTCTCTTTTTCGAGGCTTTCTCTTTGTTCTTGTTTTGGGACAACCTACATGTATTTATATAGAGAAGAGGAAGGAAAGAGTAATTTGTTACTCAAATTGAATAATGGATCACATTTCAGTCATACTATAAGTCCAGACGGACAAGAGAAAGAGAGAGAGGGTTGTTGCAAATTGGATTAGTGGAATGCGAAGTAGTGAGTAGTGGAGGAGTCCAATTTCAATTCTAAAAGCGTAGAGGTGTCGTGTCATGTCAAAAACGATGTGTCACATCGTATTACTAATATTGTATGGAAATGTTAATATTAGAATCTAATGAAGACTTACTTTTTACCTGTCTTTTCTGTTATGAAGCTATAGTAGTGTGACTTTGATGACGTCAAAGTAATATTTTATAAAGTGATTTTACTTACTACGATACAGAAGCTTTACACATCCATCATAGAACAAGTCTGGATTTTTGACAGTTTTAGGTTACATTAGAGGCAGTAACAATAGCCTACTTATTTGAAATGAAACAACAAGGAAACCTTAAAAACTTTAATGAACAGGGATTAATTTCATTTACATAATGGAAGATTACTCTGATTAGAATACAGTATAGTATAAGTTATGGTTCTGGGTTGTTTTAAATTTTTGATGAATGATGAAGGACGAAAGATTTTGCCCTCTCTCTCTTTATACCTAAAACATATATCGTAAGACATTTAGCTAAGCTCACTCTTTCTACTCCACTCACTTATTGTTCATCATCTGATAAGTAATAAAGAGTAGGGCAAGTATGATATATTATTCATGATTAGTACACTTTACATGCATTAGACGTCATTAAGACTATAGAGAGGACTATATAACGTCGTTTGATTATATTTATGTTTGAAGTAGAGTGTACATAGTAGTATACACAAAATGTAGCATATTATGTATTCATTGTGTATACATTAAAAGAAGCAAGGACGTATGGATTTGATGTAGACGTGCCATTGAATAAAGAGAAGAAGAATAAGAAGAAACTATATAGAATTTCGATTTTGGCACAACTAACTACTTTTTGCATAGTAAAAAATGTATATACTACAGGAATGATGATGATGATGTTGTCCACAAAGTCCGCATAAGATAAAAAGAAAGAAGAGTAAAGAGAGAAAAAAGGAAGAAAAGTTTCTTGTGTCTATAAGAGAAAATGAAAAAAATCCTTTTCTTTTGTATGACGCACAGAAAGAAGAGACTTTTTTTTTGAAAAAAACTTTGACTTTCTCTTCTTGAAAGTTTTAGCACTAGAAGAAGAGAAGGATAGAGTACCATTCACATGAATCAATTTAATTTTTCATTTCACTCAGAGACTTACTTGAGAGACTCTGTCTACTTTTCCACATATGTATATATAGGTATGAATGTTTTCTAGCACTCAGTCCCGAAGGTATTTTACAAATTCACTCGACTTTTTGACTTTCTAGAAAGAGAAGTATAAAACTATTACAGAGAGAGAGTGTAGATTTCGTGCAAAAGTCACTTTTCATATATCACCTTCAGGCGGCTAGTAAAGTTGGATTATATAAAGTTACATTTAGTTTATATATGATGATGTCTGTCGGTTGTGTATATTTAGTTAGTGTATCGTGAGAAGAGGTAGTTTAGGTCAAAATTGTGTACAATACTATTGTACATATGATGATGATGATGACGATGATGTGTTAGCAAATATTTGTTTGGTGGGTTGTCTATATGTCGGGTTTTTTGTAACTGTTTGTGACGCAATACAAGAAATGACATAATGATGTTTTTGATATAGAGCTAAATGTACTAAATGACCAATTTTTATCTCTCTCTTATGGCTTGTTGTTTTTTCTGTTTGTTTTATATTATTAGGTGGTTCCAAAAGATTACAAGACAATGGCATCATTACAAAAAGCTATTGAAAAGAATGTTTTATTCTCCCATTTGGATGAAGGTAAGAATTTATTGCCCGTAAAAAAGTATAAATATGAATGAGAGAAGGTATTAATAATTCAATCATTTTGTCCAATATTGTTTCCAGCTGAAAGATCTGATGTATTTGATGCGATGTTTCAACAAACTTTTCTTGCATCAGAAGTTATTATCAAAGAAGGAGATGAAGGAAACTATTTCTATGTAATTGATGCAGGTGAGACTTTTATTTGTTATGTTGTTGTAACTAATGCTTAAAAACTTTTCTTTTATTGTCACATATTTAGGTGAAGTTGAAGTTAGCAAAGAGGGCAAATTCCTAATCACAATACAAGAAGGTGGTTCATTTGGAGAGCTAGCATTGATCTATGGAACGTGAGTATTACAAAAAAGACCTTTTGTCATTTTAAGTCGTCATGTCTTGTTGAAACTTTTTTTAACATGCTCCTTTTTTATCTTTCGTGTAACAGACCTCGAGCTGCAACAGTGAAAGCTAAAACAGACATAAAACTCTGGGTAATCGATCGTGACTCTTACAGAAGGATCCTTATGGGGTCCACAATAAAAAAAGAACTTTTGTCATTTTAAGTCGTCATGTCTTGTTGAAACTTTTTTTAACATGCTCCTTTTTTATCTTTCTTGTAACAGACCTCGAGCTGCAACAGTGAAAGCTAAAACAGACATAAAACTCTGGGTAATCGATCGTGACTCTTACAGAAGGATCCTTATGGGGTCCACAATTAGAAAGAGGAAAATGTACCAAGAGCTACTGTCTAAAGTTTCAATTTTGGGTAAGTTTCTAGAAGAGAAGAGTTTAGCTGATACCTTGTAAAATTTTTAAAGTTTCTAAAACTTCTGTTTGGCTAACCCAACAAGAAAGTTTTGTGGGAATATGAATTAAAATTATAACATTTTATATTAGTGCATACTAGACGACCACGATGAAAAAAAAGTAAAATCTGGAAAGAGTAAAGTTGAGTAGTCAAGTCAGTCAGTTGAGTTTTGAGAGATGAACACGCGTGCAATGAATTATATATGTAGCCAAAAAAAACCAAAAGAAGTCTCTTTACTACAGCGAAATAAAATGGACCAAATCATTTCTGGCAAATGTCCAAGAAACAGGAAGAAAATCGTTCCACACACTTTTGCTAAAGTGTATATATACTAGACTCAACTCACACGAAAAAGACACCCACGCTCAACATTCCAATGTAGTTTTCTTATATATTTATAGTATATTTTATCCTTTCAGCACACACATATAATATAAGACTACTCAACTTTAGTATTATTACATTTATTGAGAAAGAAAAAGTATGTTAGTTCAATGATGCACACTACTACTACTAATAGTAGAGCGACTAGTAAGGACTCAAATATTTTTGTCGTCTCTATCTTGACACGACACTCTTCTCCAACACTACTACGACTACTATTTTTTTTCTTTTATAGACCTTATGTCATTTGTCATCATCAAAAGTCACTACTATACATTTGTTATATTCTTCTTATGGATGGTGTAAGTAATGTGTCTTTTGTCATTTTCAGAAAACTTGGATGAGTGGGAGCGACTCACTGTCGCAGATGCTCTTGAACCAGTGACGTTTGAAAGTGGAGCAACTATTGTTAAACAAGGAGATCGTGGTGATGAGTTTTTTATTATTGTTGAAGGCACAGCTATTGTCACTCAAACAATTGACAATTCCGAAGTGAAAGTTGGAGAGCTCGAAAAGTCGGATTATTTTGGTGAAATTGCTCTGCTGCTGGTAAAGTTTTTATTAGATGATCAATGTGTGTAATAATAATGATTTCTAACAATTTGTTTAATTATTGTATTTATAGGACAGACCACGGGCCGCAACTGTTACAGCACATGGAGAATTAAAATGTGTCAAACTTGACAGAGCAAGATTTGAGAGAGTACTTGGTCCATGTGCTGATATATTGAAAAGAAATATCCAAAGATATCAAAGTTATGTTAGTTTAAGTGTTTAAAACACTATACACAATCTTTGTTCTAGTATCATGGTCATATTTGGTCTAGATAATAACCTCAACTTAAGATAATCAAAACTGTAAAATCAATCTAGTTTATAATAATTATTATGTAACATACAAATACAAATATTATTTCAAAGTAGCCAGTGCAAAACATTTCAGTTAAAATACTTGTTGAATATATATATATAATTAAAATGCATGATGATGATGGTGTGTAATTGAGTAATTAAGTAAAATAGGAAATTTTAGTAGAAAGAGGAATTCTGCTGGCAGAAATAAACACTCTTTTAGTCAGGTGTCGGTTGTTGTCAATTGAAGTATACTATAATTATTGTGAATTGTTCTGAATATTGTAAAACAGTGTGCATCATTGTAGTTATGTAATGTAGGAAATGTATTAAATGGCATTACTACTAATAATAAAACACAAAATCTTCTTATTCATGAAAAATAGTCTTATTGCTGTTAGTTTACTTTATGTTTGAAGCTTTATTGGAGGAAGTAATAAAAGTTGAAAAATTGAAAGAAGTTCGAGTGTTTACATTTTGCGAAATGTTGTCAAAATTGACGTATAATAATTATTATTATGAATTGTTCTGAATATTGTAAAAATGTGTGTATCATATTGTAGTTATGTAATGTAGAAGATGTAATAAATGGCATTACTACTAATAATAAAAAAACACAAAATCGTGGTGTTATTTATTTTTTCATATTCATGAAAAATAGTCCTAGCATACCCATGTTTAAAGTTTTGAAGGAGGCAAAAATAAAAGTTCTCATGCAGCTGTGAAAAAATGAAAAAAAGCCGAAGCCGATTGTTTACAACTTTTATAATTCTTCAATAAAGGTGAGTAATTACTGATTTTTCTGAATACAGACATCAAATTATACTTGATTAGATGATGATAAGTTGTAGGGAAGATAAAATATGATTTAAAACTTTTAATATTAGCTCTATCTGATTTTTGAAAGAAATTGTTGTTTATTCAATCAAAAATTTGTCTTCAAATTTTTCTAATTTACAAATATCTTTTAGATTACCGACAACAACTAAAATTGGACATTGGGAAATTGTAACTGGAAAAAGTAAAGGTATGATTTTTTAAATACGATATATATTTTTAAATACTTTCAAAATGATGTTTTTTCTAGTGAGTTTTTGACAAAACAATTTTGTATGATTTAAATATTATATTAGCTCGATCTGATTGACAATTCTAATTAGTAGATTTAATTTGTAATTGTACCTTTATAACTCTAATTATAATATCTTTTTCTTAGGTACCACAATCAGAAGAAATTCGGAAAGGTAAATAATTAGTAGCATTGCGTAAATCAAAATATATACACTTTTATGATGATTTTTATTGTAATTTGATAGGACAATTTATTGTTTTATATGAATTTACTATATATTAGCTCTATCTGACTATTAAGATTCTCTGATTATTTCTTTTTTCTGTTTATACTTTCTAACTTTGATTTTTTTGTGATTTTTTGTGATTTAGATCCAAGCTGATTGTGGAAGAGCAGAGGTATAATTTCAATTAAGAAATATTTAATTTGCACCTTTTTAAATGATGATTTAATTAATCTCTTTGATACACATGATTCATGTTGTGTATGATTTTAACTTTATATTAGCTCTATCTGATAAATCCAATTTATTACGATTATTATTATACTATTCATTGTAGTATTCCAATAATTAATTCTATCTATCTATTTTTTCAGATGAGTGAAAGTGAACCAAAGGCATTCCTTCACTCCTTTCTTGGCAAACTTCATAAAACTCCAGAATACAATGTTAGAGCTGCCGGATTGAAGCATAGGCAAAGATTCATTTGTGAATTAACTGTAGAAGGATATGGCTATGTTGGAGCTGGAAACAGTACAGTTAAAAAGGATGCACAGACGAATGCTGCCAAAGATTTTATTCAGTTTCTTGTCAGAAGTGGTCATATTCAGGGAGCTGAAGTTCAAAGTGTAAGTTGTCTACAATTCATTTTATTAGTAATTTTGATTTTGTAAAAAATATTATCTATTACTAGATTTTGGCAGTTCCACCATCTGGACCTGAAACAAGCTTTGGAGCTGGTCAACAACAGCAACCAACAACATCAACTTACGAAAGACGTCCAGTATTTCAACATGGACAAGGACCATCATCATTTGGACCCTCATATAGAACTAAAGATGGTCAGGCTCCATTCCAATTGATGGATGATAAAAGAATGGTAGAAGCTGAAGATTTTGACATGAATGCTGGTATGTACAAAAATATTTGAATTATTATTGGTTTTAAAATAACTTCTAAAACTCATTTTATTTTAAAATTAGGAATACATGGAAATTGGACAATTGAAAATGCCAAGAGTAGACTTTCATCAATTTCTTCAAATGAACAAGATACAAGCTGACTACAAGTTTGCGTGCATTGGTCCTGACCATTCTAGGTCAATAATATAAGATGGAAATGAGAAGATTCGGACTATTTTCCCAGTAGTTATTTTTATACTGGAAAAAATTTCGAATCGATTTATGTTTTTTAAGAGCATAATTATTATTGTTACATTATTGGAGCAATAAGATAGCTCTACTAAAGTTACTGAAACCAGAAAATGCTTAGTCAAAGTAATGTACTAGGCCACTTGTTAAAGGGTTCATTAAATTCCTGAAAATTAAGACTTTTAATATTTTCTTGGAACCCTTTGATTTGTGCACCTACTACTTTAAATGGACTATTATAATAATTTGTTGTTGCAGCCAATGTGTAAAGGTAATTATTAGCTTTTACCTTACATTGGCTGCGTTTTTTCTTACATTTGCTTCTTCTTGGTTTCAATGTGTCGAATTTGTATGTCTTTGATTTTGATGATGTGCTAAAATCTATGATCTTCTTGAAATTTTAGGAGCTTTCGTGCTGAACTCTCATTTTATGTCAAAGAACTTGGACGACGTAAGTTTAAAAAATTAAAAATTAATTGATTGTCCATAATTTAATATTTTTTCTTATCCATATATAGCTATCCGTGCTGCTGAGACTGGTTCAACGAAACAACAAGCATCCAAATCATGTGCTTTAAGGTAGTTAAAAATAAAGTGATACAAATTGTAAAGCAACCACTTAATTTAAATAAGTATGAATCCTAATCCTGAAATGATGAATGTTTTCTTTTAGTGTCGTAAGACAGCTCTATCACCTTCAAGTGATTGAAGCTTTCTCTGGAACTTTGAAGAGAGTAAAAGAAAGTGACATGATTCAACCATTTGAAACTTACGTAGCTCCTGAAATTATGAATCAAGTACATGAAGTTTTAGAAGAATTGGGAGTCCAACCTGCGTCTACTGTTATACCTCAAAGACAACAACAAGAAGGAGAAGAAGAACCTACTGCTTCATTAGTATTAGATACAAAGAAAAATACACCTTTAAAAACAGAACAAGAATCAAAAAATGCTGGATTTGTTTCATGGAGTCCACCATGTCAAAATTGGAATCCATGGACTGGATCAAATATTGATGAAGGTCATATGGCTACAGCAACTTTGGATCAATTAAGTGAAGAATTTCTTCAAAGTTTTCGTGAATCACAAAATACATCAAAACATGTACAAGATATGATGATTACTCGTTCTAAATTACCAATTTATTCACAAAGATCAAAAATTATGGATGCAATTGGAGAATATCCTGTTGTATTGATAAAAGGAGAAACTGGTTCAGGAAAGACTACACAAATATGTCAGGTTAGGATTCCTAACTTATTTAGAAGAGAATGAGAGAATAATAATAATAATAAATAGTAATATTATGTTATTTATTTACAGTATATTTTAGATGACTATTTATTAGCTGGACAAGGAGCACATTGCAATATTATTGTTACTCAGCCCAGAAGAATCTCCGCAATTTCAGTCGCAGAAAGAGTTGCTAATGAACGAGGTGAAGAATTAGGCCAATCAGTGGGATATAGTGTACGTTTTGAATCCTTTTTACCAAGACCATTTGCATCAATATTATTTTGTACTGTTGGAGTTTTAATGAGAAAACTTGAAAATGGACTTCGAGGAGTCAGCCATGTAATTGTTGATGAAATTCATGAAAGAGATTTGAATACAGATTTTCTTTTGGTTGTTTTAAGAGATATGTTATCAGCAAATCCAGATTTAAGAGTCATTCTTATGTCAGCTACAATTGATCATAGTCTTTTTACATCATATTTCAATAATTGTCCTGTACTTTTAATTGAAGGAAGAACATTTCCAGTAGATACATTTTTTCTTGAAGATATAGTTGAAATTCTTGGTTTTAATCCTACTCCTGAATCTATTAAACGTAATAAAAATAAAAAGAAAAAAGATGATGATGATGATGACTCTGATTTAACTGCTGTAACTGGAGGATCTGAAGAAAATCTAAATATTATACCACATAATATACTTCCTGGATTATCACAACAAGCAAGATATGTTATGTCACAATTGAATGAAAGTCATATAAATTTAGAATTACTTGTAGCTCTTTTACAACATATTAAGACTAAAAATGTCAACAATGGATCTATTTTAGTTTTTCTTCCTGGATGGAATATAATTTTTATGGTAATGAGATATTTAAATGAACATCCTTTATTTGGAAGTCGATCTTATTGTATACTTCCTCTACATTCTCAATTACCAAGAGAAGATCAACATCGTGTTTTTGAAAGGATGCCTCAAGGAGTAACTAAAATTATTTTATCAACAAATATTGCTGAATCTTCAATAACAATAGATGATGTAGTATTTGTCATTGATGGTTGTAAAGCAAAAATTAAATTATTTACTAGTCATAATAACATGACACATTTTGCTACTGTATGGGCATCAAAGTAAGTCTGATACTTAAATAAGATTATAAAATTAATTATTAGACTTGTATCATGAATTCAATAATTTTTTCAGATCTAACATTATGCAAAGACGTGGACGAGCTGGAAGAGTTCAACATGGATATTGTTATCATCTGTGTTCTTCACCTCGTTTTGAAGCTTTAGAAGATAATATTACACCAGAAATTCTAAGAACTCCTTTACATGAAATTGGATTAACAATTAAATTACTTCGTCTTGGAAGTATTGGTCATTTCTTGAGTAAAGCGCCTCAACCTCCACCGTAAGTTTATTGATTAATTAATTTTGAGAATTTTACAATTCAAATTAACATTTTTATATTTATCCATTTAATAACAGACTTGACGCAGTTATTGAAGCACAAGTTTTACTTTATGGTATGCCAAAAAAATGGAATGTATATAATAATTTTGCAAAACATAATACAACAAAGTCTCTGTTTGTTTTCACAGAAATCAACTGCTTAGATGAAAATGCAGAACTAACAGCACTAGGTAGAGTCTTGGCAAAAATGCCCGTTGATCCAAGATTAGGAAAGATGATGATTTTGGGAGCAATATTTAATTGTTGTGATCCTTTAGCCATTATTGCAGCACAATCATCAAATTTAAGTGAAATATTTAATTTGAGTCCAGAAAACAGAGGAAGATTAGCTCCACCACAAAGAAGTTTTGGAGCACATCGTCATTCTGATCATTTTGCTATTTTGAATGCATTTCAACAATGGAATATAACATTTAATAAAGGTGAAGAGGCTGCAATGGATCTTTGTCGACAACGAATGTTATCTTGGCCGTCATTACGTAAATGAAAGAATAAATTTATTTTTGATTTTTGATGGTCATATAGGTATACTTAAAGTTTTTT
>VCNE01000732.1:0-19110 GCA_009869805.1 Oncopodura yosiiana | reverse complement strand
TTTGTATGTGATCTATTTTGCAGAGCAATGGCTCATAAAACAGTTGTACATAAAGAAAATGGAGGAGTAGAAGAAATACCTATTTGTCCACATTGTCATAGTCAAATGCTTGTATTACTAGACAATGCACCATTACCAAATAATGAATTTGTGAGCAGTGAAATAATTGGTGGTCCACTAAGAAGTTCTACTCCAGTTTCAGGTATTTTAAATGTGCAAACTATGTTTATGCTTTTCTTTTATATCATCATATCATGGCGTGGTTTGTAATATTTTTGTTGTATAACATTGTTTGATATTTTTGTGTTTGTTTTTTTTTCTATTAAAAAGTTAACGGAGCTTGTCGTCGAAAGAGTTCACCTGTCATAACTATACATTCGTGCAGTCCAACTGTTCAAAGTAATTACCCTGTCTCTTAACTACTTTACCTACCAATCAATAATCATATGCTTTAAATTATTGCTTTTTGTCTACAAGATTTTAATTTAATTTATGTCATGTGTATTTTACATAGAATCTGAAAGTGATATAGAAGTTTTGAGCTGTGACAGTAGCAGTATTGAAGTTTTGACAAAAAATTGTGATAGTGATTATGACGCTGATGTTCAAGTTGAAGAAGCACTTGAAGTTCCAGACTATTGTTGTACAAATAAAGGACAAGAAGGGGATAATTTAAACAATAGTACAAATAATAATACTAAATTAGCAGCAACAACAACAATTATGAGTGAAAGTACTTCTTCTGGATCATATGCTGATAGTACATCAATTTGTACAACATATGAGAAGAAAAATACTACTGCTACTGCTGCTACTAATAATAATAATAATACCAAAGGAAAGAATCAATTAACACTTGGAGCAGCATCAGTTTCTCCAAGTACTCCTTCAACTAGTTTCAATTCTACATCTACTACACTTACTCTAATAATAATAATACCAAAGGAAAGAATCAATTAACACTTGGAGCAGCATCAGTTTCTCCAAGTACTCCTTCAACTAGTTTCAATTCTACATCTACTACACTTACTTTAACTTCAATTCCTCGTAGTATACTTGCTAATCCTGTCAGATATGATTACAAAGATTTCTCTAAAGTAGATCATCGTCTTCAACTTTTTTGTGAAATTAGTGTTTTCAAATCTTCTACTGAGAAAATGTTGGCATTAGCAAAAGTAACAGTTCTTTCTTCAGATGCTACACCACCATTTTTGGGAATTGTTATATTTAGTAATAGAAAAGTTTACTTTTATAAGATTATTGGAAATGAAGGGTAAGTTATTTTTTTAGATAATAACGTATCATTGAAAAATAAAATAACTATATTTTGTATGAATTTTTTTTTACAATAGCGATATTCCTGAAGATTGGCTTCAAAAAATAAATTCAGTTGATTTGAATAAATTGACAAAATTGGATGTACTAATTGGAAGACATGGCGTTGGTTTAGATCTGTCAGGAAGATATTATGCTTTGATATTCAGTGACTCTGCTAGAACGTCAAATTTTTTGGAATTCTTTTTAGAAATAAGTGGTGAATTAGAACAATTTCCAATTGTCAGAGATTTTTCTCAAACTCAAAAAGCACTCATGTGTCCAAGTAATCCACTTCATTACTTTGGAATTTTAAGAGCAGCTATTTGTGATGTAGAAAAATCATACCCAATCTCAGCAGTTGTATTGACTGATGTGGAGCTAATGATTATAACAGATTTAAATTGGCTAAGTAAATCTGACAATGCTAATGTAACTGTTCGGCATTCTATTCAATTACCAAGTCTTCGTCAAATTGTAAGTGCAAAAAATAATAATAAGTTCATGTACTCTCTTTGGATTTTTAACTATGATCTTTTTTGTATATAGGAATGTCTTGAAAGTGATTCAACATTTGTCCGGATGGTATTTGAAAAAGAGTCAGATGAAGATGGATGTATTTATTGGGAATTAGGATTTGAAACTGACTGTGAAAGAAACTTGTTCATTGATATTTTAAAAGACCAAGTAAAAGACGTCCATTTAATCTGCTTGTCACAACCTCTTAGTATATAAAAAAATTATTAAGTCACTATATAGTATATACTTGTTCACATTTTATGATTATCTATTATGATGCCATTTTTAAGTAAAGCTCAACTAGATATAAATATATGTTTGACTATGCAATAATATGTAAAAGCAGCTATGCAAAAAAAATAATTTTATTGATTAATGTTTGACTGTATGCAATGCATCTCCACATCTTTTTTTTTGCAATAATAATAAAAATAAAAATACGTTCTCTCGTCAGTGAATAAGTACTGTTGTGTGATTGTTCAATCTTTATTGTAGTTATCTGGATTTCATGATAATGATCATTATTACGCTCAACAAAATTATACATAATTTAACGACGTCTGTTAGCACAAGGACATGGATCTTCAGTTGTTGCCTCATGTCCCCAATTAGGTGGTCCTTGTGGTTGATCATTTGGACTTTCAGTAATAGGAGCTGGTTCTTGTTTCTTTGGTGCTTCTGTCGTAGCAGCGTCCCAATTATAATTTCTACAGCAAGCATTGCATTGGCATTGCTCATTAGATTTTCCTCCAAACATAGAATCTCCTCCTTTATTTTCAGAAGATTGTTGTATTGGTTGAATTCTTCTTCCTGACGCAGTTGCTCCTGTTGTTGAGAAGAAAACGTTTTACTAGCTTTGTTAATTTACAGAAAAGTTAAAATAAATATCTACCTCCAGCTTCCTCCCATTTAGTACCACCTGCATCTCCATAATTTTGATCTTGGCTTTGACTTTGTTGTGAGTTGTAACGATTTCCAGATCCAGAGGAGCTTTGACTCTACAAAAGAAAGACACACATTTCCAAAAGCACTTTTGATTTTGATTTAGTTTCCAATACCTGACTCTGGCTTTGTTGAGCGTTGTAACGATTTCCACTACCAGATGAACTTTGGCTCTAAATGAAGATATAAAAATTGTATCTTCTCAGAATTTATAAACTTATTCAACTATTAATTACCTGACCCTGTTGACTACTGTATCGATTTCCACTTCCAGAGCTCTCCTGAGCTTGATTCTGACTTTGTGAACCTTGATATCTATTGCCTGATCCATCATTTCTGCTTTCCCATGCAGTGCCCTAAGAAGAATAAAATAAATTTATTTTTTAGAATGTTGTAAAAACCTAACTTACAGTTTTGTAAAAATAATGTGTTACCTGATTTTGGTTTTGTGAAGATTGTGAAGCACCACTTCCACTACTTTCACTTTTTTGAGCTTGAGACTGTTGACTACTGTATCTATTTCCTCCTGCTGCATCATTTCGTTTCTCCCATTCAGTAGCCTGTAATGCAAATTATTATTAGTTCAATTTACGTGTGAGCTAAAGATTTTTTTAATGAATAGATCATACCTGATTTTGATTTTGTGAAGATTGCGAAGCACCACTTCCACTACTTTCACTTTTTTGAGCCTGAGATTGTTGACTACTGTATCTATTTCCTCCTGCTGCATCATTTCGTTTTTCCCATTCAGTAGCCTGTAATGGGAATTAGTAGTAAAGTTCAATTTGCTTGTGAGCTGAGAATGCTCAAGTAAAAAGTTTTTTCAGTCAATACTTACCTGATTTTGATTTTGAGAAGAAGCTTGTGAACCACTTCCGGAGTCAGATTTTTGCTCCTGATTTTGGTTTTGTGATGCTTGATAACGGTTTCCTGATCCTTCATATTGAGAAGCCTAGAATAAAAGCAATTTATATTATAGCAAATTATTGTTACAATTATCTTTTTATATAAATTTAGTGTACAGACACTCTACAAACACAGATTTTAAAAGGTTAAGCTATGACTAATTTTCATTACTTGATTTTGTGACTGTGCAGATTGAGAACTACCACTTCCGCTACTTTCACTTTTTTGGGCCTGAGATTGTTGACTGTTGTATCTATTTCCTCCTGCTGCATCATTTCGTTTTTCCCATTCAGTAGCCTATAAAAAAAATATTAGTTGTAGTTAAGTTAGGTCAGGTTTAATGTTTAGTGTAAGCACTCAAATAAAAAGATTTTTTCAGTGAATACATACATACCTGATTTTGATTTTGAGAAGCTGCTTGTGAACCACTTCCTGAATCAGATTTTTGCTCCTGATTTTGATTTTGAGATGCCTGATAACGATTTCCGGATCCTGATCCTTCATATCGAGATGCCTATATATAAAACAATATAGATTAGCAAAGTGGTGCATTTAATCGATTTTTAATTTAAGTTACCTGATTTTGAGATTGTGAAGATTCAGAAGCACCACTTCCACTGCTTTCACTTTTTTGGGCTTGAGACTGTTGACTACTGTATCTATTTCCTCCTGCTGCATCATTTCGTTTTTCCCATTCAGTAGCCTGTAAAAAGATTTCAGAAGAATGTGAGTCAAAGGCTCTAACATTATACAGAAGTAGTAGGTAGATAATAAGCTACAGCTCTGAAATGGTTTTACCTGATTTTGGCTTTGTGAACCAGATTGTGAACCACTTCCAGAAGATTCAGATTTTTGTGCCTGATTTTGGGATGATGAATAACGATTTCCAGATCCGGATCCTTCATATCGAGAAGCCTAAAATACACAACAATTTAATAGAATACAGCAACATATGTTCTTATGAGTTAGTATTAAATTAATAACTTAGTAATACTAACTAGAGAACTGCAAATTTTGCCTTCGCAAAATTAGAGTTGAAAATTGTCAACTAAACTGAAAGTTAACTCTTTGTTTTGAATATTTTTGAGGCAACGATGCAATACATTTGTTTCATTGTCTCTCACTTAAAACTATTACGTATCTTTATATAATAAATGCATTATTATTACTTGAGATTGTTGTTGACTTGATTGTCCTGAAGAAGAACCTTGAGAACTTTGAGCTTGGTTTTGACTAGCTTGATAACGATTTTGACTCCCTTGATTATTATTTTCACCCCATCGACTTCCACTACTTCCTTGTTGTCCACTTCCACTTTCTGAATCATAACGATTACCACTTGCTCCCATTTGTGAACTTTCTCTTGAACCTGAAGCTCCATCACCTTTCTTTGCTGATGATGGATAACCAAATCTATATTTCTCAAATTCCGGATGAACCATTAACCAATCATTGTAATCTTTTTCATTTTGTAATCTGAGTTTAATTTGCTCGTCAGTCAATTTTTCACCTTGTTTTATACTAAACATATTTTTCTTTTGCTCTTGATTAGATGAAGATTTTGAGTCACTACTTGAACTAGAAATTTGTTTTTGACTTTGTTGTTGTTCAAATGCTTCTTTTTGCTCTTGGAATGAAGCAGATCTATCTAAAGTTCCTTTATTCATATAACCTTTATATGTCTCATTTCCAACCCACCACTCAGGAAAAGGAGGAATTGGTGCAACTATAAAAAATTTTAATTAACTCGTAAATATACTATACAAAATAAATATTCTTATTAATTAACTCACTTCCTCCAAAATTCCATTCGTAGCCTGGTTGAGATCTTCTTCTTGCAGCCTCAGCATCTAATTCATCAACTAAATTCTTGATAAATTCATAAGCTGCATCTCCTTCACCTCCAGATTCTTTCTTTGCTTCTTCAACCATAAACTCAACTTGAGAGAGAAAAAGAGAATGTCTTATTTATTATATGAATATGATAATAATATATTGAAAATTATAAAACTTACTTTGATTACGAGCTTGATTCATTTCATCATTAACAAGTCTATCAGTCTCCATCACGAACTTTATCATGAACATTTTGCATACGAACTCCTTCAGCAGTCATAGCGTCACTTTGAGGTTTAATAGCTGATCTGGAACCATTCACTTCCATTTGACCTAATTCAACAGTTTCAGCCATTTTCTTATTGTAAGCTGAAATTGTTTTATTGTAAGCAGACTCTACTCCTCCACTACCACCTCTACCTGAAATTTCGATACCATCACCCCAGCTTCTCATAATCATTTTTCTAGTATTAACTTTATTATAATTAGGTTGAGGTGTCGGAGACTGCTGTGGAGATCTTTTGACTCGGTCTGCATTCTATTTTATATAAAAAATATTGAAATATGTTTCTAGAAAAAATTTAATTATTTAAAAACTAACCTTTAAAGCGAAACTAGCCTCAACTGCATTCCAAGTTATTAATCCAGTAATCACAAAAAGAGTACACCACTTCATACTAAGTGTAGTGGAGCAACACACTCACCAATGAAATAAAACTGAATTCACGTTAAAAAAAACAACCAAACTTTTGGAATCAATTGTGACCGTGCAAAAATCTCCAAGCTAAAAGAGTCTACAGTACTACTACAGTGGAGCTATATTATACTGAAAGTATGAATCAGTGAGTCAAAACTATTTTTAATGTCGTCAGTTTACTTTCGCTATTATAAAAATGACGAAGCTAACTTTTGTTAAATTCCGACATAAAGGGTTAATGTATTAATGATACATGACTATTATTTTAGTCTATACACAATACATATAAGTACATATTAAGAAGAATGAGTAAGATGAACAAGACTATAATAATAAATCATAATAATTTTCATTTTGGAGAAAGTATATAATGAATGTGGTGATAAAAAAATAAAAGAGAATGACGTGGAGTAGTCATAAGTTCAAATACAATTTAAATATTTTCTTAGTTAGTGATGATATATTTTATTCCAAATTATAAACTCACATTATATATATTATGTGCACATTTGATGATGACAGACAAAATGTTATTGACTTTCTTGACGATTAATTTCTTGTTCCCATTTAGTACCATCTTTTGTATCTTTAAATTTTGGATCTTGTTGATTTTGTTGATAATTATTATTTTTCTTTGGATAACCAAATCTAAACTTTTCAAAGTCAGAATGAATCATTAACCAATCATTATAATCTTTCTCATTTTGTAATCTTGATTTGATTTGTGCATCAGTCAATTTCTCATTTTCTTTAATACTAAATATATTCTTCTTCTTCTCACTTTGAAAATCTTTTGATGTTTTTTTACCCAATTCTGCTTGTATTCTATCAAACTCATCTCTTTGTTTTGTATATGTTTTGGATTCCTCTAAAGTTCCTTGATAAGTATAAGATTCATATGTTGAATTGTCACTTCCATCCCACCATGGAATTGAACTCATCTCACCAAAATCCCATTCAGTTGTTCCTTCAGATTTTCTTCTTTGAATTTCAGCATCTATCTCAACAACTAATCTATTAATAAATTCATATGCAGCATCTCCTTCTCCTCCAGATTCTTTTTTAGCTTCTTCCACCAAACGTTGAACTTGAAAAGAAAAGAAAATAAGAAAGTATATATATATATATATTAATTATCAAGATTAGTTTTTACTTACTTTCTTTACGAGCTGCAGACATTTCATCACCAACAGCTTTATCAGTTCCATCACGTACTTTATCATGAACTTTTTCTATGCGTGATCCTTCAGCAGTCATTGCTTTACTTTGAGCAGCAACACTTGTTCTTGATGCATGAGCTTCCTTTTGACCTAATTCAACAGTTTCAGCCATTTTACTAGTGTAAGCTTCAATTGTTTTCATATAAGCAGCCGCTGCATTTCCAGATTGTCCTCTACCTATTTATTTATTTTTTTTTATTAATGACATATATTCCTACACTATTTCTATATAAAACTACAAACCAGCCAATTCAATAGCTGTTCCCCAACTATCATGATTTGTGTCTTTTGTCTTAACTACATCTCTTTTGAATCTAACATTCTGTAGTTAGATGTGAAAACAATCAAAGATTAACTTTTTTAAGTAATAATGAAAAATATATTATACCTGAACGGTTGCAGAAGATTCAGTAGTAAGCCAAATAGATCCAATAATACAAACTAATAAAATGGTACACCACGACATATTTATTGTGGAACCAAAAAATATATACTCAACAACTGAATTGTGATCTATATATTAAAAATATGGGTTACTATACGGCTAAAAGATTGATGACACATACAGTTAAAAAACATAAGACAATAAAAATATTTTTTATGTGAATCTGAACGAAGAACAGCAAATGAGTAACACATGAAAAAAATTAGAGCAAGGGGCAAGTTGAGACTACAACCGTTCCTCGAATTTCATGGACGCTTTTTCTTCTCACGTTCTAATAAACGGATTTTTATGTATAATTTTTGGTAATTGAGATTAAGAATAACTCACAACATATTCAAATGCAGACATGTATGATATAAATTAAATCAATTGGAAATTATATAGTAGCCAACTTCGGTTCATGACATTCATGCATGCATGAGAGTTCAACGAACGAAGGAGACAAAAACAACTGTCAACAGGACAGTGTAATGTCCTGTAAAATTTTTATAATGAAATGGTTGTTGTAGTCATTTAAAAACATTCTTAATGTTAATTATATCGACAGCATCAACAGATTTCTAAATTGAATAATAAATTCATAATCCTTTAAAGTTTGCATGCATGAATTAATTGGATATTCCCGGTTTTGAGACAGGTAACGTTTGTACACGTGTGCATGTTATACAAAATATTATCTTCTTGTCTAAAAAAGTAAATTGTCAACACAAACTTATCATCACATATGTTGTAAATGCCGGATAATCTTTAATTGGACGGTAATTTAACATTGTGGTCATAGTGTACAAAGTTCCAACAATCTTTTTTATTACATTATTCAAGTGGTCTGCTGAAGCACTATTAAAACTTACTCAATTAACAGTATAAAACGGTTTTAAATCCAAACAGCAAAGCTACTTAACATTAAATCTGTAATGTAGAATCTACATGGTAGATGATAATTAGTGGAAGGAGACAATTACTATAGTGTGGACCGGTGCTGTTGGTTGTGTAAAAATTAGTTAAATTTCCAACAGCTGGATTCTGTTGTTGTAGTTTTGTAGTTTAGCTAATTTTGACTACTCTTAAATTTTAAGTAATCATGGCCTGTTGTTGGTCTGTTCAAAAGTTATTTTTCAATATTCTTGTCATCTTTCCTATTCTAAGTGTATTATCGGAGTCACCATTCAGGAGATTTCAGTACAAATATTCCTTCAAGCCACCTTATTTGAGTCAAAAGGATGGTCAAGTGCCATTCTGGCAACACTCTGGCAGTAAGTATTAGTTATTTTTGTTTAATTACATAATCATAATCATATTTAATCACACATTTTATTTGAATTATTACAGATGCAATCGCTAGTGAAGAAAATTTGAGAGTTACTCCTTCTCTGAGAAGTCAAAAGGGTATGTATCTTTTTTATAATAAAAGTACGTTAGAATTTACTATAGTCTCTTCTTATTCTTCTATACATACAGGTGCAATATGGTCCAAATTACAAACTGATTTTGACTGGTGGGAAGTAGAATTGGTTTTTAGAGTAACAGGAAGAGGAAGAATAGGAGCAGATGGATTAGCTTTTTGGTTTAATGATCGAATTGGTCAAGAAGGTCCTGTTTTTGGTAGCCAAGATATGTGGAATGGTCTTGGTGTGTTCTTTGATACATTTGACAATGACAACAAACACAATAATCCTTATATCTTGGCAATGGTAAATGATGGAACCAAACAATATGATCATCAAAAGTAAGTCATCATAATTTAAGTTTTTAATGTTGTCACGTTATGCTAAAATGTGTATATTTATGAAATAATAAATAGTGATGGTGCTACTCAACAATTGGCTGGCTGTCTTCGGGATTTCCGTAATAAAGTAAGTCTATGAAATTATATTGAATGGGAAAGATCACTAGTCTAAATCTAATCTTTTTCTATTTAGCCATTCCCTGTTAAAGCAAAGATCCAATACTACAAAAACACACTCTCTGTCCTTTTCAACAATGGAATGAGTAACAATGATGATGACTTTGAACTTTGTCTAAGAGCTGAAAATGTGTTCCTACCTAGTAGAGGTTATTTTGGTGTCTCAGCAGCTGTACGTTTTAAATTATTTATTTACTAATCTCATCTTAATTGTTATACTAATTATTTTACTATTAATATTTCAGACTGGAGGTTTAGCCGGTATGGGTAACAATAAATAGATATTTCAGCATGTTCCTCATCTTGTTATTTCTAATTTTATTTTAAACTCTTCCTATTCATTTCTTTGATAGATGATCACGATGTACAAAAATTCTTAACTTGGAGTTTAATCCCAGAAGATTCAGCAGGCTATCTTCCATCTCATGCTCCTGATGCTCAACAACAAAAGTTTGAAGAAGAATTTAAACAATACCAAGAATCATTAGATAAGAAAAAAGAAGATTATATTAAAGAACATCCTGATGCTAAGAAAGATAAAGAAGAAGATGATTGGTTTGAAGAAGAGCAAATTAGGGAGCTCAGACAAATATTTCAAGGACAGGTTAGCCTATACTTCAATAATATAATAATAATAATAAATAATAACTTCAATAACCTATACTACATTGTGTCAATGACAGTCTGAAATTCGTGGACTTGTACAAACTCTTCAAAGAAAATTGGATGAAATTGTTGGTAGACAAGAGACAACTATATCTCTAGTCAGTAATTTACAACAAGGTGGTGGTGGTGTTGTTGCTCATCAAGCTGGTGTACCGCCTCCAGTCCACGTTGGAGGAGGAGGAGCTGCTCCTTCAATTCAACGTCATGAAGTTGATAATATTTTAGCAGCTAGTAGAGAACTTGTAACATCTACAAGAGAAATCAAGTACGAAATAATTTTTTACATTAAATATATGTAAATCTAAAGATCTAATTTTGAAATCATTGTTTTTTTTCTTTTTGAAAATTAGAAACTTGGTACTTGCTCTTTCTAATAAGCAAACTCAACCTGGGCAGCCAGCCAGTTATGGAAATGTTGACATGTCAAGCAGTTTTACAGACGTAAGACTGATTAAATATAATTTTCTTTTGGACACAATAATAAAAAGTTGTTTTTTTTGTTTTGCAGTTAAAGCAACATTTGGAAGCTCTGAAAAGAGATGTAGGAGTTGTTAGTCAAAAAGTACATTCTCAACCTGTTGCTGGAGGCATAACTGCTTGTCCTAATGTTAGTTGTGTATCTACAGCAGTTGTTGTAGGTATGGGTGTACTTCAAATTGGAATTGTTTTAGGTTATCTAATATATAAGAATGGTAAAGAAAGTCAAGCTAAGAAATTCTACTAAAATTAATATAATTAATATTTTATGTCTGATATTTATTATCCCAAAAAATCAATCAAATCAATTAATTTTCGCACTTTGAAACATATACACATTCAACTTGTCAGACACACAAGACGCGACAATATTATAAACTATTCATTTACTTGTGAGACGCACTGACTTATAAATGAAGAAAAAGCATTCTCTCATAGACTTGATGTAATAATTTAAGTAATAATAATAATAAGGCAATGTGTATTTTTTGTGGTGGTTGTGACAGTTAAAAACTATATATACTGAATGAATGGCATTTTGTGTAATAAGATATTTACACGTTTACAAATTTTTCTAAAACTTAAATTTATATGTATGTATATGAGAGGATATGATTGTTGTAGATTTACCTCAGATTGTGTTGTTATCATTAATTGTTCTTGTTATGTTTCAGCTTCCAATATTTCTTTGTTAATTACCACACTTTATATAGTTCTTGATTCAAATCATCATTCCATTACTAGTTCATTTGTTTTAAAAAAATATCTATATTTTTAGAGTTTTTGTTTTGGTGCTGGTTTTCATTGTGTAATATATGAAGTAAATATAATTCAGATTTTGCTCCAATAAAAAAAGTCTGTTTAGGTTTTTAGTCATAATTTAATAATTATTAGATTTAAGCAAGAGTATTTTTGTGATAAGTTTAATCAAGGTACTATAAGAAGAAAAAGAAGAAAGAAAAGGTTACAGGAGGATACTACTACATATATAGAACCGTATCATGAAATATTAATCATTGTTTGCTTGCTTGCCAAATCATTTTAAAAGTGTTTGTTTAGTTGATGTAAATATTTTTTTCAAAACCAAATCAAAAGGCGTATATATAACTTGTAGAGTTAACAAGTCAGTAGTAAAAGATATTTACTTTTGTAGGCGTAAATTAAGTTATTAATAAAGCTGCTACTACTAAAAGAATAAGAAATGAGTTGAGATTCAAGAGGAAGAGTGTTTTGAGAGCTGAGCTTTCTCATGTATACAGCTATATAAATGTGTTTGATGTTTTTGATTGGATGAAGAAATCTAATGAAAATGATTAAAAGATGAAAAAAGAAATTTTCAATATTTTTCGTGTAACGAATCAAAAAAAAAGTATCTGTAAAAAAGTCCCAATTTGTACATGAAAAGATAATACTACACGTGAAGAAAATAAAGATGAAGAAATAATTACAAATTATAAATAAAAGAAACTTGTTGATTAGTTTTCTTTTCATTTCAATTTTCATAGCGTCATCAAATATGAGCAAGCGCTTGAATTGGCGGGACGAAATCACAACACATGTATTTTTGTATTGAATGACATTCATAATTTGGAAATCCAAATGACTTAATTTTTTTGGTTTTTAATTTTCTTATCAATTTTGTATACACTCTAATCAAATTAAATTAATCAACCGATGATTCTTAATTTAAATGGCTAATGGATTTCGGCGAGATTCCTGTGATATCAATGTTAATAGTGACGATGACGAAGTTGTAGAAAGTGAACAAAACAACGAAGAAGATATTTATGACTGTATTTTGACAACTGCAGAACCAGAGGGCAAGGTATACTGAAGATCTGAGGAGTGATTGAATATTTTACTAATTAGCCACTATAAATTAATTAAATTACATTTTATTAAAATTTGTATAGGTACAGCAAGAAGTCACTCATTTACGTTCAGAGAATGAAAGACTGTTAAAAGAAAAAGAGGATTTACAGAGTAAATTGAAGCAATTGACCAAAGAGAATAAAAATATACTCATCCAGATTTCATCTCTTTATGATACAGCCAAGTCAGAGTTGGACAGAAAAAATCATATTATTAATGAACTGACAAAAAAGTAAGTATTTACACACGATATAGTCAGTAGTTCAAGACGAACGATTGATAAATCATTTACGTCTTGCTGTATCTTTTCAGATTAAAAGTTGTAACTCATTCTAAGGCAATAGACTCACAATGGTCACTAGAATTAATTCAAGAATCAGCAAGGCAAATCAGAGCTGCAGAAAATGAAACTCATAAAGCGTACAGATGGGATGAAATTAAAAAGTACGTTTATAAAACATTTGTACAAACTATTTGATACATTATATATTTTTTTTCTTTTCATGATAGGGCAGTCGAGTTATCAATTCATGGAAAAAGAAAAAATAAAAACGACAGTGGTCCTTGGTCAAAAATTGTTAGATATGACAATATGTCTTTCTATTTTGCTACTGAAGATTGTAATATAGAACGCTCAGAACCTGTGGAGCATGATCAACAGCAAAAATAATACAAGTCCTAGTTACTTAAGATGTGGAAATAAATAAAAGCATCGTGTAATTTAAAGCAAATGTGTAGGTTTCTGTAGATTTAATTAATATTTACTATATAGTTTTAAGTCGTGCAAAGAATTTTTCTTTGAAGCTACTATACAACACTATTGACTTTTCTCATGTTTCTATTTACAGAGGTGATGATGACAAAATATAAGTGCTTATCTTATAATTACGAAATCCATTTTCTTTTAAAGTCTAAAATTACTTTTTCTTTTGAGATTATATATAAGGAGAGATGAAAGTATCTAATTTAATCTCAGTAGATTTTAAAGTTTGCTAAGGTAAAGAAGTTTCAGTCAGTGATAGTTGTATAGAGACAGTTTTTTTTGTGTTGAAATTACTTTCTTCATAATGTCCAAGAATATAGTAATTAGTCTAATTGGTAAGTAGTTTGTTATATAATCATTGTTGAGTTTTATATGTATTATTTTGTCACATAGGTCTACTTCTTCTTTGTACAACAATTGTTGGAACTCTTGGTAGCTCAGATTTGGAAAATAATATTGAGGGATTGAGTTGTGACTCTTGTGGAAGAGGTAATATTTTATAATTTAACCTGAGTTTAACATTGAAGTTTATAATTTATTTTACAGAATGTTCAGTAATGTGTGGTAGTCGACAATTTCGTACCTGTTGTTTCAATTACATCAAAAAGAGAGGAGATCCAGGTATTTGAGAAATTCTTTAAAAAATATTAATAAATACTGCTGCTCAAGTAATAACAACACTCATTCATTCAATAGGCATGGCTATAAAAGGCAGCAATCTTCTGACAGATGATATTCAACTAAGCAGTGATGATGAAAATATTGTGTTTGTTCCATTACCTCAAAGACTTTTCTTAAGAAGACTAGCAGAAGACTCAAAAAAGTTTGGAAGTAGTAGTAGCAAGTACAACACAGTTTGATAAGGAGTTTAAGTTTACTGTCTATTGTATATGAAATGAAGACGAGCCAAGTTGAGTCTATTTGCACATTAGTACAAGGGAAGACTAATTAATATATAAACAACTGTCTCAGCTTTTGCTTTTAATTATAATTAAATTTTTGAGGGTAATGTGATAAATGTAGCTAAAAGCTAAATTGTCATTTTAAATACAGCTTCATTAAAAGTCTTCATATTTGTTGTTCAGTAAATTTTACATTACATTCTTGAACAATTTACTTGTTAGAATTCTAGACGTAGTATTATTACTTGTTTCATTATTGTATCATGTAAATAAAAATGATTATAATACATTAAATTAATGACAAACTCAAATTACCCCAAAATGCACAACCTTTCTTTCTGTCACTTACATCTTCTTCTTTTACTTTGTGATACCGCAGTAGCGTAAACTAACTGGAGAGAAAATCTCAGGGTCCAAAAAAGTATCTCAAGGTTAGAAGAGACAGTAGTAGAGATCCTTTTTTTAGCATAGCAGAACGATCGGAATCAGTTTTTTACTTACACGCAAAGTATCTCTGCTTCTGGAAAAGAATGGCAAGGGCAAATAAAGCACTGCTGTACCGAACTACACCGAGGATGAAACGATGAAGAGTAGATTTCGGATCAATAATCAGCTCTCCCCTCTCTGTCTCTTTTCAACTTTTCTTAAACTACTTATATACCATACTTACATACTTACACAGTCTCGAGCAATTTAATCTAATCTAAATATTCTAACTTCCATTATTGCTCCTGTTGTAGTGCATTGTTAAAAGTGGTATAATATAATAAAAAGACAATATAATATACATAGAAATGCACGTGTAGCATTTTGACATCTCTGACAATATGTCTGGTGGTGGAAATCTTCCTCCTCCATCATTATTTGTTTCTCCTCCAGCACTACATCGAACATTTGTACGTGAGCAACTAGATACAGAAAGAGATCATCCAACTGGAGATTTATCAGGAATATTTTCATTAGTACTAAATCGTAATAATCAACATCATCCTCATCATCAAGGTAGTTACCATCAATATCTTCGGTGGCCCTCATTTTCAACATCTACTCGCTCATTTTGGACAAAATATTGTCTACTATGTACAATTTGTGGTTCAGCGTCCACACTTTTAGCTGCAATTTTTCTTGTGATAGCTGTACTCTTTCGATATTATACTACATCTATTTACTATTTTGAAACTGTTCCTACATATGTTCCTGCCATTTTAGTAAGATGAGTAAACACTAATTGATCAATTAAAAAACTTGGATTAATTTATGTTTGTGATTATTATTGTAGCTATCAATATGTGGAGTCAGCACGATTGCTTTTTCTTGCAAGAGAAACAGGAATTTAATTTTGGTATACATACTGGACATTTTATATAGACAATTTTTTTTTATTAAAAAGTTTAATTTTTAAATTATATGTAGTTACGAATAACGGCATTTTGGAGTCTAGTCAGTGCAGCACTATCATCAGTCATTACAATCACAACAAGTTTAATTCATATGAATAGACTTCAAACATAAAAACTTTAATTTTTAAATTATATGTAGTTACGAATAACGGCATTTTGGAGTCTAGTCAGTGCAGCACTATCATCAGTCATTACAATCACAACAAGTTTAATTCATATGAATAGACTTCAAACATTGAAAGAATGTGTTTATAACAAAAGTCCTCCTTCATGTACATGCTTCTCTCATAATTTTGGATTGGATAGTGTATCATCTGAACGTATGTGCTAATTAAACTACCAATTAATTACAAAGCTTCTTATGCTCTTATTAATTCACTGTTACAGCTGTACATTATGTCTTTGACAATACTCCTGACTGCGATATCATACATGGAATTTTATACTCTTGTCTGAGGGCTGTTTTTGCAATTTCAGTGGTTGCGGTACTTTTATCTATTTTTCTTTGTATGCTTTTATACCAACTAATTGGGTAAGCCTATATATATATATATNGCTGTTTTTGCAATTTCAGTGGTTGCGGTACTTTTATCTATTTTTCTTTGTATGCTTTTATACCAACTAATTGGGTAAGCCTATATATATATATATTTTCATCACAATGTTGTACTAAAGTTACTAAAAAATTCTCATTTTCCAGTCATGAAAGGAAAAAAGCATATTGGTATCGAATTCGTCGTATAAATTCAGAGAGTGCTGACTTCATAGCTTGTTTAGCAAGGTAATGGCTACAAAAATATTCGTCCAAAAAAACGCAAGTTTTTATAATAACTTTTTATATAGACCTATGCCAAGAGACAGATCTAGTATGATGCCACTAATGATGTCACCATCATCATCAACATTGCCACCACCATTTCCTCCATCACATTCTTGGGGTCCTCCACCACCTTATACTCCAGAAGCAACTGAAGATGAAACTTTACAAATTCGATATCCTTATAATATCTCACATCATCATCCTACTGGAGCAACATCTTTAAATGCTCTACTCACAGCAAGTAGTGGTGGAGGAAGAGGAATCATGAGAACAAGCAACAGTAATGATTTAATAATGAACTCACATTCGACTTCTGTCTCAATTCCAGAAAACTCCATTTCAGTTCCAAACTTGGTTCATAGTATTTCATCAATTAGTGCTCATCCATTTAGGTACATACATATTATATATAGTTATATTTCATAGTAAATATATATTAAATGTTTCTCTGTGTCTTTTCTGTCTAGTCCAACAATTACATCAGTCGATCCTCTATTTCTTCAATCAACAACTAATACAACAAGTTCAGGTGGAATTATACATCGTAATAATAACCATTATCATCAACGTCATCATCATCATCATCATCATAATCAACATCATAATTCTCATAGAATGACAACAAATTTGTCAAGATATGAGCCAAATTTAGCACTTGGCAATGTCAACAGTAGTCAATTATTAGAAAATGAATTGACTTTATTACATCATCGACAAAATGGAACAGAATCAGATTCTAGTATGAGTATTAGTCTGAATTTATCTTCAGCTAAAATTGAGACTGTTGCTGAATCTGAGACATTTCTTACTTGCTCTTCTCCAAAATCATCAACAATTGCTACTAAAGACTCTAATAATGATACTAAAGAAGAAAAAGAAGAGGAAGAACAACAACAACAGCAAAATGATAATCCTAATTACGTCGTCGACAATGAAAAATCTTCTGATATTATTGTACTGGAGAATAAAAAACAAAGTTCCGCCCATCGTACTAAATCTCTTCCTTCAAGTCCTTCTCCAATGAATAGTTATTATACAATGTCATCAACTGGTAGTCGAAGAAATATGAGAAAATACTACAGTAATTTATTTCGTGGAAATTTTGTTCGTAAATCAGTAGTTGGTAGTGCTCAAAATCTCTACTCAAAAGTACGACTTCAACCACAGAGAAGAAATAAATCTTTTGATTCGGAAATTATTGCTCTGTCCTCAAGTATTAATGACAGTATTACTAATATCACTAGAAAAAGTATTTCTAGTTTACCATGTAGTCCTCATAAAGTGATTATTCCAAAAGAAGCCAAAGAAATTTGAAATTACTTTATAAAATTTACAAAAGCGACAACAAGAAAAAAATTACATTTTAGAATCTAAGAATGAAAGTTGTTCCGTCTATATAAACTTATATATGATTACTGTAAATGTACATTATTATGTGATTTTGATTTAGTTTATATGTAATGTAAAGTAAACAGGAAACTGATAAAGACCTGATATATATGGATAATGATAAGTTATATAATCTAATTATGGTTATAATAATATATTATTTCTTCAATTTTTTGAAAAAATAAATTAGATCGACAATTACTAGTAACATGTAATTTGCTGAAAAAATATAATTGATTTTATTTACTCATCAACTAAACATAAAACACAACATTCATACAAAAAATAGATGTTCTTCAAACAGTTTTAAAGAATATCATCATCAGCATTAAAAAGTAAAAAAAAACAAATCACACACCTCAATTACACACTCTGGTAGAGGTTAGGTAAAGTTCATAGGAAGGTCAAATTAAAAGTCACAGGTCATTGTTCTCGCCATTGTCTTCATTATCATGATAACGAAAAATTTTTGTATCTCACATTTCCCCAATACTTTAATGGTTGCTCGTTTTGCCAATCAATCGTTTAGTTTTCTGGTTGCGTGTTTTAATACTAAAACTACTTTTTGTTTTTTCAAATGACTAAAACTCATTATGTAAAAAAATCATCAAAATTTGCTGTTATTAAACTCCATCAAGCCATCCTGAATTTTCGGGCTTTGGTGGTTGCATTATTCCAAATCTGTAAGCAGCTTGAGGAACACTTGAGCTTACTTGCTCGTAAGCCTGTGTTAATCAATGTACAAAATTTTTATTAAAAAAGTTCAACAATTTATAGAAAAAGACTTTAGAACTTACATCTGTCACTTGCTTCTTAATTCTATCAGCAAATTTCTTCATTGTGTCTGCCATGGCTGTACGATAAGCATCAACAATTGAGTTGGTGATTGAAACTCTATCTGCTGCATGGAATAATCCTCTTGGTTGAGTTGCTTCTTGATGTTGAGTATTTCCTAGTGGATTTCCAGAAACAACATTTACCAGGAAGATTGTTGCAATAAGGACAAAAGCCAATTTTGTATTCATTTTGAAAGACCTTA
>VCNE01000728.1:0-11728 GCA_009869805.1 Oncopodura yosiiana | reverse complement strand
AAACAACAAGATAAAATATCCTTCTCTCTCTTCTCTCTCTGTGCGACAAGTAATTTGAAAAGCAAATCACACTCGACAGACGTAAAGCTATAAATGAGTATATACCACTCTTTTCCAAAAAGATAAATTATGAGTTACTCTGCCCTCTCAACTCTTATATAGTTCATCTACTATATACCTATGATCATTATATATATGTCTATTGCACATGAAGAAAGTGCCAAAGGCTAAGATTGCTCATAACGATACATTACAGTTCATTACGTCAACTTGAAATTTTTGTAAAATATTTTCAATACATATATATGAAAATGCATCCTCTTCTTTAGATTTCTTGATTTTCTTCTCTTCTTACTCAATGTGGGAAAAAAGATGCATCATTTGTTGAGACAACACAAAAGGTCGAGCTTTAACTGCATATATGTCGACACTTTCATTAAGACTTTCACGATGCTATGTAGACGTAGACCAATTCAAATGTCGTAATAAGGAAGAAGAGAAATAAATGAAATGAATTTTTTATCCAAATTTTATGATTGTGACCAATGAAATCTTATGCAATAATATAAACATACGCTCTCGTGTCTGGAAGTGCAAAGTGCAAAACTAATTGCTCTTAATTTCCTGCATATATATACTTATTATATGCAACAAAGTATGTCATAGTTTATTAGAATAATATTTTGTATATGTATTTTATATTACATAATAAATTTAGTTTGTTTTGATATTTTGATGACTTTTGTTGCTTTTGTACTTTTGCTTATATAGTGTGAGTAAAGTGGTTGCGATTACTTGTAAATGTGTAAGATTAATTACGACGTAAACTCTAATTATTACACTTACACTCAAGTCTATAGCAGTAGTGGTTAATTAAAACCATGTAAATATATCTACCTTAGGTTAGTTCTATTTGCAATCTACTACAAGTCAGATAATGTATCACAATTTTTTTCCTGCAAGAAAATAATGGGACGGCTTATTCTAGTAGCTTGTTTAATTAGCATGTAAAAGTTTTAGACGTGTGCATGAGTACAGGTTGAAACTGCATCTCAAGTTAATTGCAATTGTACAGAGCTTGTACTATTGATCATAGGTATGTACTATTTACTCTACGTTGCATTTTCTGATTTATTGGAAAGCTCTAGTGTAAAAATCTAATATGAAAGTTGGTTAATTTCGCAATATGCTCAGGTAGTAAATTCTCCTGTAGAATTTACTTCTTCTTTTAGTATTTTGAGCCTACGACAGAAATATTATTATTGTCCGGCCAGATGAGAGACGACGAAAACTATCAAAAACATAACGCAACAATGCCATAATAATACATAATATAGTTGTGTGTCTGACAATAAAAGTAATAGACTGTACAATGGAATAATTTAGCACTAGTACTATTTAACGGTTTTCCTCTTTAAAGGTCGACCCTTATGTCATGTCAAAGAATAAAAACTCTTTTGTCATCGACTCTTTGCAACAATGCTTTATACTCTTGATACATTGTTCAAAGTCTTAAAAAGTCAATGTGATTTTTGAACAGGTCCATTATTATTATTATTATTGTGAACATATTGTTATAAGAAAATTCTCTAAATCATAGACAAGCAATTTTTGTCTGTTTAATGTACATGATGATTATATAAGTAATAGTCGTTATTCATTCTTTTTCTTCTCTTGAGCAAAGAAAAAGTTATTGATGCAAAAAACGATTGAACATGACAGTTAAGAATTAAAATGCATGTTCAATGCTCTCACTCACTTACTCATTCACTCTTACTGTTAATTCATTATATTATTTTTCTTCTTGTACCCTTAAGCGTTGTTGATGGTCGTTATATAATAAAAGTTGTCTTGTAGTTCTAAAGAGAGATAAGATGAGCCAACAGTGTGTGTCTCACACGACATTTATACTAGTACTGATAAAAGTCTAGGAAGGAAATAAACAGTGTATTAAGGAGTAACTAACAAAACTCAGTAAGAAAAAATGATGAAAAATTCTCAACTGTACTCTACCTCCCGTCATTCATCTTCTTCTTTCTTGAGGATAACAAACATTATTATTATATATAAGAAAAAGAGTCATATCTATAGGAGCAATTGCAAATAGCCAAAAGTTAGTTTTCTTATGATGAGAGAGACGAAGTTGATGTAATTCAAGTATTCAACTTTTCTTTAGACAACTAGTCAAAAGGGAAATGAGCGCTTATCGTAATTTTCTTGAGACTTTGCTGTTGTGCAATTAGTGCCAAAATCAGATCTTGATGACTTATGTCGTAGGTCAGATTCAGAAAAAACTTGTCAGTATATATGTGTATATAGAAAAGAATTTTTTAATAGCAACGTAGTCTAGCATGTGCATTTACCGTTGTATAAAAGTCTATATAATATGCATCAAGTCTAAATAAAAATTAATAGGAACACAACCTCTTTCCCTTTCCAGCCGTTTATAATCAGTGTGAAAATGAAACGGAATTTTTGTTTATAAAAATTGCAAAAAATGACGACAGTTTGAGTCTTGTTAGTGAAGAATATATTTTTGCATTAGAATGAAAAAAAATTATGTTCACGCTACTTCCCCATAGGAAGCAAGTTCAAGTTCCCGTCGTTGTCGCCTACACTTATGTATATATTTATGACCATAAGGATTTCTTGAGTTTATACTCCTCTTTAATTCTTTTTTCTTGTATTAGTAATGTCTCATATCATATACACTTGTTGTTCCTTCCCGATTTCAAATGCGGAAACGTTCAGTCGACCTCAACAAAAATTAACTGCAAGACAATACCAACAACACCTTATGGAAAAAAAACTATGATAACTAATAGAGTGTGTGTAGCACAACAAAGTTATATTATGTAATGCAAAATATATGATGAAGACATAAATTCCTCTTCTCAACGATGTCTCATTATTATATTATTAAGTATGAGAGAGAGGGAGATGACATAAGACATATATCGGATATAATTACGCTTTCATTGTGATGTCCATTGTTGTAGCTTTTAAAGATTTCTTTAAAAGACTCTTCTAAGCAAAAAGAATGAGAAGAAGAAAAAAAGGTTATTTTTCTGTTAAAATGTTGCATACAAGTAAATAGTTGGAAGCATTAGCTAAGAAATAAAAGGGTGTGTTGCAAATGGAATGCACAGTTAGAATTTTGATTTTTGCCATATTTTCTCTCTCTGTCTCTCTCTTATAATGGTGAGTATTACATAGTCTTTTTACATTTACCATGTCATATAGCGTGGCATAGAGAAGAAGAAAAAAAGACGACAGGTATAAGTAGCTTGACAGTCATTTCTACTATTCAGTAACATGAGAGCTGTCATGCAAAAATTTCAAGACTTTCTTGGTGGTAAAAATTTTTCTCTTTTCTCATCATCTCTTCTTGACAGGAGCGTCTTGCAAAATGTTGTTAGATTCCCACCAGGGACTTTAATGCTAGTAGCTTTTTAGCTTATGAGCTAAGTAGGAAGATTATGAAATGTCACTGATATAAATGAAAAACATGGCATTCGTCTCGAGATAAGAGGATTATAAAGAAAACATGTAAAAATTGTGGTATGCGGAATTGATTTTTTTTATTATTATTTTCACAAAAATATAATAATTCCATACACGCTAAAATAATATATATATACTAAGTTCTTGTTGTATTGGGCCAACCATTATTAGCAAATACTTGAGTTAGAAACCATGCAGACTCTTTTGGAATTCTAGCTCTTGCTGGATCATTGAAGTCAATGTAGTGGACACCAAATCTTAAAGTATATCCAGCACTCCACTCAAAATTATCTATCAGACTCCAAGAAAAATATCCCAAGACATTCACATTATCAATCTTTACAGCTTTTAGTAATTCATTAATATATTTCAAATAGTAGTTAACACGTCCAGCATCAATTAAATAATCTTCACGTGTGTCACCGTATCCTCCACCAGTTATGATGATAGGATGATTATTATATTCATTAGCAATCCAATTTAAAACTTTGCGAAATGCCCAAGGTACAATTCTAAGGTCAGTGGCAGAATTTTCCCAATTTGGATCAAATGAAAAGGTCGTATCTGAGTCCCAATCATGTCCAGGAGTTGTGCCAGGTAATGAAGTTACATAATGAGTTACAAAATGATTTACACCAAAGAAATCTAAGGTTCCATTAATTAACCATGTCCACGCAGGGTCGAAACTGGGCAAACGGCTATAAGAAAGTCCTTCTGCAGCTGATTTGGCATCTATCATTTGTCTCATTATTGAAGGATATTCACCACGCATTAATGGATTAAGTACCCAGCCGATCTATTTATGGAGTTATATTAAGATATATAGATACACTGTAAAGCTTATTTTATAAATAAAATTATCTATCTTCTCACATGAAATTGTAATGCACGCTCTGAAGCAGCTACATCATTTGGATTGCTTTGATCTAAAGGTTCAGGCCAGTGAGCATCAACAACAATACCAATTTGTCCTTGTTGACTTTCATAAAATTGTTCTCGATATCTTCTGTAAACCAAAGCATGAGCTTTTAACATTGTATGAACACAATTATAAGGAGCCTCAGCAGGGTCTCTGTAGCCAGGAGCATGTCTTCCATAAGCCCAACCTTCTTGACAAATAATTCTTGGCTCATTAAATGTTGTATAGTATTTGACACGATCACCAAAATTTTGAAAAACTACAGTAGCAAAGTCTCGGAAATGTTCTGCTAAAGCTTCATTAGGCCATCTAAATCATATTATTTAAATAAAATGTGATATGAGCTTCTTCTTGATAATCAAATTAATTTTTATTACCCTCCGATATTTTGAAGAGCTTGTGGTAAATCCCAATGCATCTACAATATTGACAATTAGCAAGTTCTCTAAACTCTTTAAATTTCTAAAACTTACAAGTGTCACCATTGGTTGTAATCCTTCTCTAAGAGCAGTATTAATTACTCTATTATAATAATCAATTCCAGGTAAATTAATTCCTCCAGCTAAAGTTCCATTTGGTAAAATACGAGGCCATGAGATTGAGAAACGGTAATATGAAGCCTAGAATTAAATTTATTAGAATTTACCATCAAAAAAAGTGATTACTATTTTTTTTTACCCCGGTGCTTTTCGTTAATCTTATGTCTTCTTCATACATATGATATGAGTTGCAAGCTACATTGCCGTTACTGGTCGTAAATAGTAAGTATATTAATATAGTAAAAAGTAAATAGTTATTAGATTTACTAACCTGCCATCAGCTATATTGCTACCATTATCTACTTGGCTAAATATGTCCCAAATTGATAATCCACGACCTTTAATTAATTAGTTGATAAATAACTTCTATAGTTAGATACTAAAATAACAATAAACTAACCATCTTCATTCCAACCACCTTCAACTTGATAAGCGGAAGTCACAAATCCCCACATGAAATCTTCTGGAAAAGTATCGTATAAAAATGAGTCATCTTTAAAGTCTTTTGTAATGATACTAGCAGATGAAACTAGTACAATAGCTAACAATATGCTAATTTTAAAAAACATTTTGGCAATATGTTAATATCTGAAGTACAAGTGAAAAATGTAACCCATTTATATACATCCATGGACAAATTTTTATCTTCCTCATTTGACACTTGAGAACACAAAAAAATATCGAGATAAACACTTGAACATGATCATTATTGCATCAGCTACACGGATAACATTGATAGTGACGTCCTTTTCACTCCGCAAAAATTCATTGCATCATCCTTCCTCTCTTTACTCAAAATTAACAGTACAAACAAAGCACTTGACTCTACAATGTATAAATTTGACCTAAAGGCTTTTTAAAAAAAACTTTGTCTTCATCTTGCGGTTTTATCACAAGAGCAAAGGCAAATAAAACCTGTGCAATAATGCAGCAATGAATGATGCAGTTAGAACTTGCAAAATTCTGACCCGATGAACCCTTTTCAATTGTAAAGTACTTTTGCACCTTATGTAACAATATTTTAACCATTTTTGATTATGATGATGGCATTATGGCACATAACCTCAAACCATAACAGTAGACTGCAACAAGACTACACAAAAAGATGTATGAGTAAGATAGTAATTTTACAATGCTCTTTAAAAGACTATTGTAGTCTCTCTTTTTGTATATGCTTCATTGCTGTAATCATATCATAATGATGATGATGCTTTTTGATGCTCATTCACCTATCATCAACATATATAGAGCTCTTTTTTGAGCAATAGTAAATCTAATAACACCGCAAGGAATTGTAAACTTGTAAAATATAACTTCCATATCTCTATATACTCATCTAATACAGATTACTCTACTCTACTCTTCTTCTTCTTCTTATATAATATGCTATTTCACATTACTACATGGATTAAAATTTACAGTTTAAGTCTTTTTTTCTCTCCTTTTTCAAGAGTGAAACACTATCTCTCTCTTCATTGTTTCTAATATGTGTTTATGCAATAATAGAAGCTTTACTTTTATACTAAACTGTACATAACTAACATGCTCAAGCAACTTCATCATCACTTTTTTGACTAGCGCATCATTTCATTGAGAATTTCTTCAACTTTTTAAAACCTAATATGGGCAACTTTGAGAAAACTTTGAATATATACACTTTCTTCATTTTACATCACATACCAGCATGAAGTAATATATGTTTTCTTTACACTTCATCTCCTTCATGATTTACGATGAGACAAATCAAGTCAACATCACACAAACAGAAAGAAGAGACAGAAGCTTCGTAATCATATCATCTCTTAGATTAGTAATGGTGGAATGTTGCAAGAAGAGAGTATTATAGAAGTAGAGAAAATGTTGTTGTTGTTGATGATGATCATCTCATGATATTATGATCCATGTGCGTATTTGGTAATGAGAAAAAATATTCACCAAGTTCCGTTAGCTATTCACACTCGAAGCAATATAAGAAAAAAAAAGTTTGACCGAAAAATGAAAACTTTTGTTTACATTACTGCACGCATCTTCTCTCTAAAATAACAAAACTTGGATTACATTTTTCATTCTTCCTTCCTTTTCTTAATAGAGAGTTGATGATGATGACATGATAATATTTAATGAGCTGATGATGATTTTTTCTATAATAAAAATGAATTTTTTTTCAACACAAATCTTGAACTTGATCTCACGATAACTCATCAAGGCCAAAATTTAGTCAACAGGTCAACACTGTACTCTTTCATTCTCTCAAACTCTGTAAAATTAAATACCGCTTTATGAAAATTTTTAAGACTCTCAAAAGGGTTCAAGTGTTAATTGCTAATTTAGCCAGCTTCTTTTTTTGTGTACAACAATGCAACGTTATTATTTTGTGTTATCTTCCTGTGATGAGAGAATTATATGGGTTGGTCATGCTATAGAAGAAGAAATTAGTGAAAAGATTATTTTCATGCAGAGAGAATTAGGCTGATGAGAGGAGTGAAGAGAAGTTTAAGGTAAAGTATATTAGTGAGTGAAGGAGTAATTAGATGAGTCTATAGCGGTAAATATTTCTTTTTTTCTTTCTGTATTTTGGAAATTTCTTCTGCATTCTTTTGACGTGGGAACTCTGCTCTTGGCATTTCAATGCTCACAGCAATGCAGTTGTAATCACTCATTAGTGTGATTACGGTTACTTATACATTATGAACTTGCAAGGAAATGATACAGCATCACAAACGATGATTTTGATGGGACTAATTTTATTCAAAGGTGGATAATTAAAATAATCTATTTCGTAGAGATTTTCAAAATGGGCAATTCTTCAATGGAAATATTTCTAAGAAGGTAAACGTTTAGTTTTAAAGTTCAACGCCGATCGGAATAAACTATTCAATTTAGTCATTTATTTACTTTTTTGCGTAGATTGTAAATCAAGATTTCACTTAGAAACATTTGTAGCTTCTACTTTAAAGAAGTATTATAAAAACTGAAGTTTTAGACAATACTCCATGTACTAAAATTAGTCCCATAAAAATGAGTGTAATATTGATTCACCTCATTGTAGTTAACAAATTGGTAGCATCGCCCCCAAAAATAAGAAAAGCTGCTGAAGTGTCAATTGCCAAAATAAGTTTAACTCTCATAACTAACTACACTAGTTCTCAATGACCATTAGGTAAATCATTTTGAGCAGCTGAAATGCACATAACGTCAGCATTGTAAAAGAAACTTTTGTGTCAAATAGTCATATCCACTTTATGTAAGTAGTCTCGTTTGTTGTACATATACCTTTTGTCGTAAGTCATCCTCATGACCAACAAACTACAACAAGTACTGTTGTGTACTAAATGCTACTTTACATCTCTCTCTCTCTCTCTCTCTCTTTCAATGACGACTAAATATGGCAAAGAGCAAACTAGATTATAGTCAACTCTTCTAAACTGCCCACACGCAAAAAGACACGTAGAGAGATTAAGTGTAAAAAAGCCACACAATATAATTTACGAACACCGCTCTCTAACTCCTCTCAACCTAAAATGCCATTTACCAATTGTAATTTGGAATAGACTTTAGCAATTGGCAATCAATATGTAATTAAAGACTTATTTGTTCCACTTTATCAAATATTCTTCTAGGTAATATACATAGAATGCATATATACATAAAAATTCTCAATGCATTTTTCACAGTCCCACACACACACACATCTCTATTTAGATGATGAAAAAAAATCATCATGTTATAAGAGAATATCTAAGTGACCGACTTGTTGTGTTGTTGTAATTTCTTATATAGTGTAACAAATAAAACATGACAGTCCTTGAGAGGATTTTATATGCCATAAAAATTATGCTTGCTACAGAAAATTACAGGAATTAATAAGTTATTGGTGCAAATGTGCAAAAAAATGCATTTGGCTGTTGCTTTATGTACACTTTCGTAAGAGACGAGATGAGAGAGAATTATTTACCATTTTAAATAATAGCACAAAGCATTTTCATTTATAAGTATAGGAAAATATAAGACAAGGCTACACAAAAATGCAAAATAAAAGACTACTTATTTTTCAACTACTGTCTAATCTTGTAAAATATCTTACAGAAAAGTTTAAAGAGCTGTAAAGTGGCAAGTAAATTGGTAATTGGACAAGGTACATAACAACTATATAGTAGAGAGATACATTAGAATTAGCAAGTTTGCAAACTACTTCCCTTAACGAAGAGAAAAGATCCAATAAACTCTCTCACACTCTAATAAAATACTCAAAGTGATCAAAAGCAATATTATTGATTACCTATATAAATCTATCAGTATCAACAAGTTTACATTGTATACAAAAAAACAACAAACCACACATGGAAGAAAATTTCTTTGCAAACAACAAAAAAATTATTTACTTGTTTTCTTATGCACCTGTTTCTCTCTCTCTACTTGTAACCAACATAATTTATCTCGTGTTCTATTGTATTATTACATCTAACCTACGTTATATCTACCATGTAAAACTTTATGAATGATTTTTTGGCTCTCGACATTTAATGATATTATGAAGTATGACGTCCATACGTCTAATCTTGTAAATTACCAAGTAAAAACTTTGACACAACTTATAAGTCGTAATAATAAAATCAAAATCAACATTATTCTATAGTATACTGGTTTTTGTCAAATGTATGGCTTGATGGTCGATGTCATTTCAACCTTGTAGCAAAAGAAGCAAGATGACTATAAATGAAAAGTTGACTGAGACAAAAAAACAAGACATTAAAAATTCCTTCATCATGTAATAAGTAGTAGCAGAAACATAATAAATGATAATAAAAGTGATTGAAAAACAATACAACATTTTTATTCCATGTTTGTTGAACAGAGATATTTTTATGTAGTCTAATTTTTTCTTCTACAATTGTCGTTGTCGCCATTGCTAAAAAGAGATCTTTAAAAAAGGAATCTTGTACTTCTAGAGAGTACAGTGGACTCATTGTGTGTTACATTAGTAAATTACTCTTTGTGGTCTTTGGTACTATCAATAAATTTTTATTATATGGGAAGTGCCTTTGATTGAGGATCTTGTGGTTTTATGCTTCATGATTGTTGTTGATGCTATGTTGCATATTGTTGAAGAATAAAAGAAAGGTATATAAGCATATAGTCTAACGAAATATAACCTAGATTGCATTACCCTTATTTCTTATTACGACTTTACAACTCATCATATTAAGGTGTATATACAGTACTATATATAATCAAATCAAGTCATCATCTCAAGAATTTTTTTTGAACACAATATTTGTCCAGAATAATAACTCTCATGATTAGCTCACAATTTTAACGCCGCGTGCTCTTCATAAACTTTAAATTTAGCATGTCATGTCAAACATGGCAAGTAAATTACAAAGTGACCAATGCCGCTGACACATTGAAGGCCAGAAGAGTCTCTCTTCTTGTATCTATACACTTTTAACAAGCATTATTAAATTGCTCTTCCGATTTCTTTTCACAGATGACAAAGATGTTAACTCCAATATTTTTTTGTTGGCGTACATTATAAACAAAATGTTTGACATGAACATGACATGACACTCTCTGTATAATATAATATAATATACAAATACTTTATAATAGTTTCAATCAGGATGTATCACATTTTCTTTTCCATTTATGTACTGCCGAGCTGCCTTATAGTTCATTGTTCGCATTCTATTCTCTACTGATTGACTTTGTTATTATATCCTACATCTGAGTTTTTGATTTACTTTGAACTTCAATTCTTCAATATCAATACTAATTCACACAACACACACGCACGCATATGTATATATATGTTTATATACTTTATTGACTTTTAACAAACTAACAATAGCCAAAAAAAATTCTCCTTTGATTCATAACAACAACAAGTGACTAAGCGTCCAACGTCAGAACGTCACGACACTGATATTTTTTCATTATTTTACCAATATGGTCACAATATACAAAAAACTCTGACATATACATATTAATGTAATTGAACATGTGTAAAAGGTCATTGTCGAAATCAAACACTAATTGGCTATGTATTGTTTTTTTCTTTACTAGAGATTATTATACATCCTCATAATAAACACTAATGGTGATAATAACATATAGCTGATATGGGTGGAGAAATACACGATTGCAAATTGGTCTCATTTGACTTTGATCATTTGCCAAACTTAAAAAAGATGAGTCGTTTTTTACACATTGGATATCTTCTTCCTCAAAAGCTCTATAGGATTTTAGCATGAGTATTTTATCAAAAATTCTAATCAAAATATGTGTAGGTTTTTCCGGAAATATACTATGCTATTACAAGAAGAGCAGTTATTTCAATTGTGTGACTATACGAAACTCACAATGTGGTCACTGTTGTGTTGTTGTAAACCTGTCATGTAGCATTAATAGCCGTGCACATATGCAAAAAACGCAAATTATGTAATAATAGTAAAAGTATTGTTTTTGTTTTCAAAAATACTACACACCTGTTCTATGCCATCATCTATAACTTAAAAGCTATTATTATATACACATACACATTCCATTATTTGCCATTGCAAAAACTTAATGGACTTCATATAGTTATAGAAAAGTGTTGTTGTTGTTAATATTTGTTGTGAGTTTTAATACTATACTCAGTGTAAAAGCAAAAGGATGACGAGTACTAATGATAATCCTATAGGCAAAATGTAAAACACTTTCATTGTAGCAGCTTAAAGTTTTTTTATGGTGTAAGGTGCAATTAGTATTGTTTTCCCATTACACT
>VCNE01000727.1:0-12472 GCA_009869805.1 Oncopodura yosiiana | reverse complement strand
TTTTTTTAGAATTGGAATTACTACTAATACTATGAGATTTTGACAGAGAGTCTGAAATAATTTTTTTGCCATTAATATTGTTGCTACCACCACCACCACCGTCATGACTTCTTCTAACTAATACTTTCTTCTTGCTACTTTTCATACCTTGTCGTAGTCGAATTTGATCCTCGGAAGCTGAAGTTGTAGCAAATCCAGAGTCATGTTGATCTCGACCAGTAAGAATCTTCCTATCTTTAGAAACTCCTCCATTTCTTTGAAGTCCCAATAAATGTTCTTGTAAAGCTATTTCTCTCTCTTCCGATGTTTTCGTAATGTTACGATTAACAGAACTAATAAAATTCATTGGTTTAGCATCTTCACTATCATTAGGATTTTCTAGTGAGCCAGATCTAGAGCGACTAAATGGAACTTTTCCTAAATGTTTATTAGCTAATGGTTTACGATTAGTTCGTGGAGAGGCATTGGTGATTTTCCCACTTATATTATATTTACTTTTCCTTCCTCGATTATGATTAGATCCAATGCTTACAGTATCATCTAAATCTGTACCAGAGCGCGAAGATCTTATACTTAGTCTTCGCGCAGCAGCTTCTTGTAAATTGATTCTTTTCCCTGCTTCAATTTCTTCTAAAGCATCCGCAATTTCTTGTTGCTCGCGTTTTTTTGCTTGAAGAACTTCGACTTCGACTTTTGGGATTTGAATTTGGGCGCGAAGCAGGACTTTTTCTAGATTTTGCTGAAGCTTCGCGAGATTGTGATTTGTTCTCATTAAATTTTACAGAGCCTCGAGAACTACTGCGAGAACCTTCACCACCACCTGCAATTCTTCGCGGTAAACTTGGTGATCTTTCTGCAGATTTTCGCGAAGCATGTGGTGACATGTCAATACGACTTGTTCTTCCTTGCGAAAGTCTTCGCTCTGCAGCGACTTCTGATTCTTCTTCAATTGCTGAAGATTCTTCGCGATCTTTACGTTCTTGCTCATCATGCCAAGATACATGAACTTCGTTTTCCTGATGGTGTTCGCGAACGATTTTTAATTATTGATTGAGCTTCTTTAATTGGTGATTTTCTTTCTGCAACAGCGCGATCTAATGATCGCGCACCTCTTCGCGAATCAACAGGTTGACGACTATTTGTATTATTGACTGGAGCTCTTCCTCTACCGCGAGATAGGCTTCGCGATTTAATTTGTGAAGAATTTCTTCCTGGTGGTAAATCAGGATCTCGTCGCGGTACGCTAGGTTCTCTGCTACGAACTTTGGAACTATTTCTAGAACCTGCGACGCTTTTCTCGCTAGATCTTCTACTAATACTATTCGACTTGGAATCTTTTCCAGCTTTAGCTTTCGCATCGCGTAGTACTTTAGGTGTAGGCGGCCGTTCTCCGGAAGATTCATTTGAATGCTGTAGCTCATCTCGCAATTCAGGTGGAATTGCTGCGTCACTACTATCCAACATTTCCCTTTCGCGTGATTTACTTTTTCCACGCCGTCTCGCTTCAGCCAATTGCTCATCAGATTCTGTTTCTTTTGCAGCAGGTGGTGATCTAGATTTTGATTTACGTTGTTGCATCTTACGCTCTATGGCTCGATTATTATCTTCCTCGCTACTTCCTTTTTCGTTCAATTGCGCTTCTCTAGCTTTTCTAATGTTAGCACTGGATTTTCGGCTAGAGTGCTTAGGACTGTCTTGGTTTCCAATTTCGTGGCGTTGTCGCTCGAATTCGTGTTCGAGTTTCATCAGAGTCTGAGAGTAGATCTTGGGATACTTGAGTATGCATATCGCGTAGATAGTGACTTGAGTCAGTTTGAACGCCATAGTCATCCATTACTGGAGTTGAGGAAGTAAAACCACCATTAGCGTTATGGATATTTTTTAAGGGAGAGTCACGAGAGTATTGATCTAAGGAACTGTCTGCTAGTAAAGGATCTGGTGAGTCGAATGTTGGTCGATCTGGTGATGGGTCGTGGGAATGATACGCCAAGTTGACTGGCTGCTGGAGATATTTGGCTTATAACAGATCTGGAAGTAGAAGAAAAATTGTTATATGGCATATATCAAAGAATCTATAATTGCTATAGTGGACTCTCTCTATAACGCAACTCTTTATAACGTAAATCTGTCTATAACGTATAAATATCAGTCTCTCTGTCAATTCCTGATGTTAATACATTGCGCTCATCCTCTTTATAACGGATTTGTCTATAACGCAAACCTACTTTGAAAACTATTTGACGGCATCTTATGAAAAGTTACTCTGTCTACAGCGTAAATTGGCTCAAAATGCCACCTTATCTAATATCTTTCTTATGTTTTTGACAAACTTTTTCCAATATTTAAAATCTTTCCAACTTTCCTGTACATAAACAAATAGTAAATAAAAACCAATGACTCTTTATAACGGAAATTATGCTATTTTGCTCCAAATTACTGTATATAGAGAGAGTTTGTCTTTATCACTCTCTCTATAACGTAAAAAATTGAAAATTTTTGGCGTTACGTTATAGATAGACTCCATATGTCCAAGATGTAAATTAAATGTCATTCCAAAATGAATTGCAAATGTCACTGTCATTTAAAGAAAAAATATCACGCTCGATCTAATTGTATTTATTTGTGGTATAGGACATTGACATTTACATAGACATTTTGATGGACACTTTAGGCTAAAACACGCAATGTTATTTATTTGAGATATATGTACCTATTATTTATTCGACGAAGGAGATGCTGCATCATTTAGTGAGTTGGCTGGAATCTAGAAAATAAGATGTAATATAAATATTAAATGAGGACTGGAACTAGAATTCAATAAAATAACAGATTTACTCCGCCATGAAGTTGAAGGAATTTGGCTACATGAGAATTTCTGCAAACAGGATATAGAAAGTTATATGGGAATTAATTATATATAGTTTAGTATTTGAGTTACCCTTTGGTCATTGCAGCGTCTAATGGCGTCATTGGCATTCCTTTGCCACTTCGCATCAAAGTATTGACTTCTGCTGAATGATCCAAAAGAATCTTGAGAAAAGTCAAATGAAGACATAATGAATTAATTAGAAAGTTCACTATATGTCAAGTCACAAGAGAACTAATTAAAATTAAGTTTGTGTCTCAATCAAAGTTCACATATGAAGTCTAACTATAAATCAATCGGTCGATAAACTTTACTTAAGCCGAAGCTTCACTCCTTATAGAAATTGTGTACTTGCAAATACAATTGCGTGATATTGTCTTTTGCAACATTGAGCATCACAATTGCCAAAGGTTGACTTTACACTGCGATTCCAAAAGAACAACTGACGGCTAAAAACTATAATTTTCTCCAAAGAGCTATACTCAAAAATCAAACAAGCAACTGCCAATGGAAACTTGAGTGCTTTTTCTTTAACATTGACAATGATTGACTGAAAAGGAAATACACAATATATTATGTACTTTGTACACCACTACAAGGTTTCCTCTTTCTCATTGTATGTATACAACGTGTCATTTTCTTTTTGCTTCAACATATTAATAGTCAATATTGACACGCACGTCACTTATGGAAGTCTATCTTACTTAAAGAACTTTGGCTGGAACTATCTAGTTTCCGTATATCACAATAGTTAAAAGCGTGAGAGAAATCATTAGCATTGAATATGCGAGCATTGACCTTCTCAAGAAATTGATATATTTACTCGGAAGTCTAGATATAACGATATTTTGTGTCCAGTTCTCACTTTGGCTATTTTGCTTCTAATGTACTCATTTCCTCTATAACTAACAAAAATTATACAGTACCGTATAGTGGAACCTTTCTATAATGGTGGCATCTTAGTTTTCTTTTCCAGTGCATATAACATTAAAATGGCTCTTAGTTCTATTTATACAGTGGACTTTTTCTATAACGTAATTCTGTCTATAACTTAGAAATCTCAGTCTCCCGATTAGTCCCTTATCTTAATACATTACGCATACTCTCTTTATAACGCATTTGTCTATAACGGAAACCTGAATATAATGTAACTGTTTAAAAGCATTTTATGAAAAGTTACTCTGTCTATAAAGTAAATTGGCTTAAAATGCAACCTTTTGAAAACTTTTCTTGTGTCGTAAAACTTTACTTGTCATTCAGTACCATATTAATCACATATATACAAATAGTAAATAAACCCCAATAGTCACTAGTATACAATATATCGCTACTTCAGATTTAATATAATCTTTACAAGTAATTACCTTCACCATCTCAATATTATTATGAAGAGCTGCTAAATGAATAGCACATCGCCCATCATTATTTGCACAGTTGACAGCATCAGATCTTTGCGACAGGAGCCATGCAACAAGATCTTTTCGTTTGGACAACACAGCTTCATGTAATGGTAAATCACCACGAACATTTCTAAGCCATAGATTGCCTCCATTCAATATATCGCTACTTCAGATTTAATATAATCTTTACAAGTAATTACCTTCACCATCTCAATATTATTATGAAGAGCTGCTAAATGAAGAGCACATCTCCCATCATTATTTGCGCAGTTGACAGCATCAGATCTTTGCGAAAGTAGCCATGCAACAAGATCTTTTCGTTTGGACAACACAGCTTCATGTAATGGTAAATCACCACGAACATTTCTAAGCCATAGATTGCCTCCATGTTTAGCTAGTAATTTCAATGTCTCAAGTTGCCCTTTGGCAGCACCTTAAATTAACGCAGAAATCTTATATCACATCTTCATACATAATTATTTTGTAAATAGTTAATGGATTACCACAATGAGCAGCAGTTCTTCCTTTCCGATCTTGTCGATTTGGCTCAGCACCTGTTTGTTATATAACGTCGTAAAATGTATCTCACACTAAATCCATTTAATTTAATTACTAACCATAATTAAGATAGAAGCTCAGTACAATCAGCATGACCTAGTGTCACAGCATAGAAGAGAGAAGTGCACCCATTGTTATCTATCACATCAACCTCAGCTCCACAAAGTCCAATTAGAGTTTCCAAACAGTCTGTATGTCCTCGACTAGCTGCACAGTGTAGAGCTATAAGGTAAATAGAGACATGAGACATAATTACATATGTGAAAAATAATCAATACGAGTGCATGTGTACGGTAGCAAAAAGTTTCTTTAAAGTGTGCAGTTGTTAATAGAGTCATAAACGTAGCATTAAGTTAATGATGCACTTGTGTCTTGTATAAGTCTTCAACGTAATTAGCTACACGTGTATAGATGAGAAAAATGTTGAGTTGTATATGACGTCAGAAGATAATTTGTAATTAGCAAGAGAAGGAAAGAGAAAGCAAATAATTCTTTTGATTCATTCAGAGGAAAAGTTCGTTTACATTTGTCTAATAAACTCATGGAGATATACGTAAAAGAAATGTATGAATTCTAGAAGGAAAAAGTCGGTTGCGTGAGAGAGTGAGGACAAGAGAAGAAACATTGACGCTCTAATCAGTAGTAGTCATCAGTAAATCAATAGGTAAATCAATACACGTCACATATACAATGCAAATGTTTTATATAAATGTATGAAATGCAATCAAAGTTGAACATCGTTTGAGTTTAAGTGCAACGTTGACTTTCTACTGATAAGAATTCCTATTTCAGGCTTTCAACTTCAATTAGTTTATTTAACAGTTAATTGCGGTAGTTGCAAGCGTCACTTTAAACTGGTGACGCTTGAAGTTCGATTCTAAATTTATGACAAGACTAATTTTAACTGATGACTACTTTGATTTATGTAATGAGAGAAATATAGTTACGTATTCATACTTGAGTTGAAGTATATATAAAAATAACGCTGATAATAACCTCTTCAGTTTCTTCTCGCGTTACTTGGAACCATTTTGACTATTCAAACTTTAATAATATCAACAATCGCTGGACCTGGTGAAGGACTCTATTTTACTATTGACAACCTTACAAATTTACAAGAAGTTGAAGAACTAGGTCTTGTAACAACAAATTGTTTATATGCAACCAATCTTAGTGAATTTGATGACAATTGCTCAGTAAATTCATCAATTTCTCAAGGCAATCGACATGGATTTTGGACATCGGGTTGTGAGTCATCATGTAGCTTTAACATAACAACAATGTGGTATGGTACGCATCCAATAATAAAACTTAGCCTAGATGTTGCTGGAAGTAGAAGTCTCAGTGTAGCCATTCATAAATGGATTGATCACGTTAAGTACAGTGAATATTTAACGGGAAAATTTAGCTTATGGAGAGGAATTTCACCCAGAGTGACAGATAGAAGATATACTGTAAGAATTATGCCTTAAGTCCTAATTTATTTTTAAATGAAATCTCTAATCAAATGTTTCTCTCATAGAAAATTGAAATAGTTCTTTCTCGCTCTAATCAAGAAGATGAATTGCAATGGGGAATAGTGGATGAATTCTACATTCAATATGATACACCCTTCGACAGCTGTCGACCTAATGCTACTGAACTTTTTAGCGATAGAATATTTTGCCGAAAGTTTCATCAATGTGTGAATGGAGTTTCGCATGAACTCTGTTGTCCACCAGAGATGCATTTTAGTGGGGGTGAAAAACATTGCGTGCCAATTGGAGCTCTACGCTGTGAATATGAACCAGATAGATGTCCTTAAAACTAATTATTAGTAGATTTACTAACTTAACTTAAACCTCTGTATCTTTAATTAACTGACAATGAGTAATAAAATCATGCCTTCAATCTTAAATTATTTTGGCTCAATTGAAGTTCAATGTCAATGTGTAATGAGATAACTCAAAAATTGATTACGTTATTTTACTATACATTTTATCAGTTGAGCTCTCAATCATTTATTTGCATTGGGAAAAAGACTCAGCAACTTTGGCCAACAAAAATAATTGTAAGAGGTCTCTCATGTATAAACAAGCCTGTTAAACACATTTTACATTAGTTACCATTCAAAAGTATAGCGCGCACGTTTTGTGCTACTATGCATGATGATGATGTTATTTTTTATTTGCAACTTAATATGTAATAAGAGTAATTGAAAACTAACCTGTCAGCCCATCTTTATCTTCAGCATGGACACTAGCACCAGCATTTACTAGTGACAGTATTGCATCTCCACTTCCTGTAATTAGTAATTAAATTAGTTTAAAGTATAATCACTGTCTATAAGAAATAAGTTTTATCAGTGACATATGCTATGTGAGCTACGTAAGAGAGTTAGAGTAATACAGAGCATTTAGTTTCAGTTTAGTTGTCATTAAAATATAGCGTTAGTTTAGTATATTTGTCATTAGTACTCAAAGCTTGAAAAGTAGCCAGCTGACCTGACCTACCAACAAAACCATGTTCAGACAACACTGACGGCTTTTTCTGATTTCTGTACACATTAACTCCAACTTGAGCACATAGTTATATAATATCGTATTAAAATATTTACAAATAAACACTTAAATCATTATTACTAAAAAGTAGTATATATAAATTACCTGCTGAACTGGCCCAAAGTAAAGGCTCACGACCATCTTGATCTTTAGCATTGACTGGTACTCCATGCTCAATAAGTCTTTCTTAAAATGGCCAAGCCACGTTTAGGACTAATACCATGAATTGTACTTTGAACTCTATGATGTTGCTGAGCTGATTTAATTCCATTGACGTGGCCACACATTTGGGCAGCATAGTGTAAAGGTTGGGCACTGCAAACATAAATAAATTCAGAAGAGGTTTTCACTATCAAACTCTCGTTTCAAATACGCCTATGCCTCGTCTACTAAATAAATAATTACCAATGAATATCCGGCGTAGCTGCTGGAGCTCCCACTTGCAAAAGAAACTCCAGAATTTCCACTTCACCACAAACTGAAATTAATTCCAAAAATGACTTTCACTCATTACGTTTTTCTTAGGTAGCAAGGTTCATTTCATATATCATAATCTATTAAGCCTTGACTCCATTTACTCTCAATTTCTTACATCATTATATAACAACAAATTACCTGTAGCCCAATGAACCAAAGAATGTCTCTCATTATCCAAGCAATTGACGTCAGCCCCAGCAGAAACTAAAGATTTGACAATCTCAATATTGCCATTAATAACTCCTAAATGGAGAGCAGTGTAGCCTTCTTCATCTTGAACATTAATGAGGAAAGGGTCCACTTCTAGAATAAGCTCGAGGCATCTCACATTTCCACTTTCGGAACAATAATGAAGAGCTATTTTACCACTCCGACTTCTCTCTTGTACTGATTGCTTCTGTGAATTGGAGATCAATACAAAATATATAAATAGGTATTAACATCTTCGATTACATCAATATGAAACGTAATGAATATAAACTACGCACTTAACATTTATCTAAGAAGTATATATATATAGTCTATAGGGTAACGTTCTAGGTAAACTAAAGTATTGATTAGATTGAACTAGCAGTTTTCTAAGCTACACCCACTTCCGCTAATTATAAGGCAGAAAAAATCTATTCAGAAAAACTTTGTTGGAAAGAAAAAGTGGCTGTAGAAGAATAAGGAACCTTGAAACTAAAGAAATTGATGAATGAATGAGATTTGAAAACTTGTATAGTAAAAGTCAATAGTCAACGACTGACAATGACTGGTGCGAATCTAAGCTGACTTAAGAAACCTTGAAACTAAAGAAATTGATGAATGAATGAGATTTGAAAACTTGTATAGTAAAAGTCAATAGTCAACGACTGACAATGACTGGTGCGAATCTAAGCTGACTTAATGTATAGCTTGTGCGATTTAGGAAAAATGTGTAAAAGAACTAACTTTTTTCCGAAGGATTTTCTCAACTTCATCAGCTCGACCTTGTTGACTATAGTAAAAGAAAAAAACTTGAGTTAAATTGTATAAGAGCAATATTATTTTTGTGGGTAGTATTATACGAACCATGCGAGCATTAGAGGTGTAACCTCATCATAATTTCTTCTGGATGACGACTGCTGTTGTTGAGGCAGTGGCAATTTGTCAGGTGGAAATTTTACAACTTTGGCTGTTGACTGGTGCGAATCTAAGCTGACTTAATGTATAGCTTGTGCGATTTAGGAAAAATGTGTAAAAGAACTAACTTTTTTCCGAAGGATTTTCTCAACTTCATCAGCTCGACCTTGTTGGCTATAGTAAAAGAAAAAAAACTTGAGTTAAATTGTATAAGAGCAATATTATTTTTCTGGGTAGTGTTACGAACCATGCAAGCATTAGAGGTGTAACCTCATCATAATTTCTTCTGGATGACGACTGCTGTTGTTGAGGCAGTGGCAATTTGTCAGGTGGAAATTTTACAACTTTGGCTGTCGTTACAGCAGTCATTTCATCCTTTTGGAACTTCAAAGCTGCTTCAACATATTAAGGAATCACTGTTTTCCTTTTACTCTTTAAGTATTGATCTAAGATTCCTGGAAGAAAAAGAAGATACAAGAGTTACATCATGTTGCGAGATAAAAGAAAATATATGAGGTTTGCTGTTATTTTGTGCAAATGGCAGTAGGTCATGAATTCTATTGAATTTAGTTTTCTTTTTGTACAATTTTGATTTATTTTTGGTGAAGGCTTAGCTTGAAGCCTTGGTTGGTTCAATGAGCTTCAATTTATATAGTAATTCTGTTATCACGTCTATATACACCGTGAAACATTTACTATCAGCCAAGCTTTCAATCTTAGATTCTTATATCTCTTATAGTTGAATCCAAAGCTTTTACTATATATAGTCAACAATACTAACCAAAATTTCACTTTCTCTGGCTTACAGCTATTCCATAGTTTCTTTGCTAGGGATCGAGTTATCAAATTTTTCCAATAATATTATATGGATACGTTATGCTCTCTATAGCAGTTTATATAACATCATTGGAAAGCTTAGAAAGATTAGTAGTCCGGGTATTAGAAAATTTACGGTAGTCATCACATAATACTGGCTTAACTCATCACTCATTGGATCAGTGGTTGTATCAATAACCAATTACGCAAATGGTGTTGCTTCTTCTCTATATATGTAGTTTCTATTTCTGTCACAATGTATCAAGACCTACCTAATGTTTGTTGCTCACATAAGACGTCCATGAGAAATAATCAATTTTAGTTGATTTTTTCTTCGTGTCTGTTATACTGCAAGCCATTATATAAGAGATCGGCACAGTAAAAGCAATAAGCAATCAACATGCCTTTCGTTCAAAACACTATTTGAGTGAGCATGCAACCTTATAAGTAGAATACTCGCAACTTCCTCTTCAGAAAACTTTGCTATACATAGCATGGCTAACGACGTCTAAGAACTGAGCTAATCTGGGTCATTAGGTTGTTGTTTCATGTTAGTCATAATATTGCAGTTTGGATTATATAACGAAGAAATAAAAACAAAACGAACATTCTCACTACTTTCACTTTTATATATACGACGTAGTATACTTTAGCATTAGCACTGTGGTTTTTACTTTCTCTAAGCTATTTAATTATAGAACTTTTATAAGCTGTTGTATACTGTATTTATATTTAGTTGAGAGCTACTAGAAAATGCACTTTTGACAACTTAGACAAATAATTTATGATTTTGTGTCGCTCTAGTTCAATGAGGTACTAATAATGTACTGTCACCTGCTGTTTTGCTACCAGAAATGGACTCGAGGTCACATAGAAATTAGTAGCAGAGAAAAACAAACTGGCCTTTAATAATTTGACAAGATATATATAATGGATGTCATGTGAATTAATGACACGACTCATTTGTCTCAAGTGTAATTATTGGTTGTAAAAGAAAAGAGTAAGGGCATAGTAAAAAAGGTGAGCGGAAATGAGTTAATGTATTATGTATAGTGTTTGTCCTTTGGGTGGTCTACTAGAGAGTTCTAGTCTCATTTTGTATGATTGGTTATTTACAATTTACGACTGGAGAGTAAATTACTTCTTCTTTGAACAAAAGCCAGGAATTCCTTTTAGAGCTTTCGCATAAATTGTGTTGAAAAAATTAAAGAGGTCGAGAAGTATCATTAAGAAGCATTTTTATCTCTGGCTAACCAACCATTGAAGAAAAAAGCTTGATACAGTGGACTCTCTCTATAATGCAACTCTTTATAACGTAATTCTACCTATAACATAGAAAACCTAGTCTCCCGGCCAATTCCCTATGTTAATACATTGTGCTCACTCTCTTTATAACGGATTTGTCTATAACGAAACCTGCTTATAACTATAACCACTTGATGGTTTTTCATGAAACATGACTTTGTCTATAACGTAAATTGGCTCAAAGTGCCACCTTATCTTGTATATTTCTTACCGTTTTTGGAGAACTTCCTCCAATATTAAAAATTTTGAAAACCTTTCTCGTGTCGTAAAACTTTACTTGTCATACAGTACCATATTAGTCACATATGTACATAAACAAACAGTAAATAAAAGCCAATGACTCTCTTTATAACAGAAATAATGCTGTTTTACTCCAAATTACGACATACAAAAAGTTTGCTTATAACGGAACTCTCTCTATAACGTAAAAGATTAAAATATTTTGGCGTTACGTTATAAACAGCTCTGTCTATAACGTAACGCATATTTAGTGGACTGTAGTCCACTGAATATGTAAATCACTTCCAGATGAGTTGCTCAGTAAAATTTAATATTTGCTATTTCTAACCCAACTCTCATAATTACATATTTTTTGGAGCTCAAAAATCATACCCAAGATTCAGTTAATAACATTGACACATTTCTTTTCAATATTTATACAGCTCCTTCTTTCAAATTCTTCTGAAGTTCCAAATTTATTTTATGGCTTGCCGTAATCTTGACCTGACTCTTTTCCTAAATTTCAATTAGCCATTCAGTTAAATGCTAAATTATCTATATCTGCGGCAGCACATAATAAACAACATTGACACATTTTTTCTCCTCACATGATTTCTATATTAGTATATGATCTGCCTTGCCCTTGCAATTAATAGGCTTCCAGTGCTTTCTCTTTTCCCACAATCTTAAACTAACTCTCACATAATGACAAATAGGAGACTTTTACTCTTGCTCTCATTTTTCTTTACCCTTGTCTCTTACACATCATTACACATAATTCATAATTTGCTAAACTGCTGGAGCAAGGTTAATACATGTCTCTTATAGTAAAGCTGTCCAATACTTTACATGACATCAGTGCAATGTCGACATTAAAGATTCTCAGAATGGCATCTAATACAAAACTCATGCAGGAAAAATTTGAAGGTCTTGTCAGCAGGTGAGCACACATATCATATAAATAAATGAGTAATAATAATCATAATAATGCTTCAAATGGCGATTCTCTCTACTCAATGTTGAAATGACAACTTTCTCATATTTGGAAGTAAGAGTGGCCATGCGTTTGCAAGTTGAAAGAATATTATATTATTCCATTGGATTTTCACATACGGTCACATATACTAAAAAACAGAGTGGACATGACAAAATGGCTTCTCCACGTAATATTGTGTCCACGAAAATTG